>OX578148.1:32183509-32458509 GCA_951213105.1 Amaurobius ferox
GAAATTTGATACACTGAGTTGATAATTTTAATAACAAAATTGGGGGGATATGCATTATTAGTCGCTGTACTCAATAATTCCATAAAGTGCGCTAATTTATAATATTCATCACAAATTTTATTGATTCTAAGATCCTGGTTTATTATAATATTTCTAAATACAGATATATGCAGACAAGAGTCAAAATGTTGAATTTTTGATGAATTAAATTTAAAATCCTGTCTTTTATCATACAAGTTTATAACCATATTGCAATTTTGTAAATTTAAATTTAAATCTAAAAAGTTTGCAACATTTGTGTCATTATTACTTGCATTTAATTGTAAATTTTTTGGATAAAAGTTTAATACTATAGGGATATTATTATTTGGGGATACACATAAAATGTCATCTATATATCTAAACATCTGCATATTATGCAAGCTTGGATTAATGTTTTTTTCATTGAAGAATAAATACAGATTAGTTAACAATGATGAGGCACACCCCCCTTGTGGGATACCAATCTGTTGTTTAAAAATAGTACCACCATGTTGAATATAATTCTCATAAAGGGTGAAGTTAAGTAATTTTTTAAAAAGAAAATTTGAATATTTTAGGTTGATATTATATTTTTCAAAAATTCCCAAAATAATTCTATACAGATCATCTATATTAATATTATTAAACAAATCTTTGAAATCAAAGGTATAAATACTACCAATATTAGTAAGAGTTTTCAATTTCTTAACTACTTCAAAACTGTTTTTTACAATATGACAATTATTTGAGATTTCATCTGACAAGGATACTTCATGTAACATCTTTAATAATAATTTTCCAGCATTAGTAGTGTAAGAATTATGCCCACTGGTAATGGTTCGAAAAGCAACAGGGGATTTATGAAACTTGGGTACTAAAACAATATATGGAATGTTATTACAACTATTTTTTAGATGGATTTGCTTATATTTGGCTGATATTCTATTGTATAAGATTTTAAGGTTAGTTTTATGTAAATTATAGATATGATTATTAAGTAAGTGTGACTGAAGGGTATTTTTATAATAATATTTACATATAATTGAGTAGTTTCCACTTGCCTTATCGACATATGTAATGACAAAATCATTTTGTATTTCTTTAATATCATTTTTAATTGAATTAAGTTTATATGAATTATTAATTTTCTGATTATATATATAATGATTTAAGTATTGCTCTATTAAGACTCTCCAAGGTTTAAAGGCTTCTACAGGGATTTGATATTTATAACTGATTTTATAAATAAATTTATTTAAATATATATATATATATATAAAATATTGTCATTAAAGATTTATATAAAGTTATTAACTCTCTTTTATCATGACTATCTATCTTCCAATAATGTTGCCTTTAATGTCAAAAACTTTCCTATGCTCTTGTACTTTGTGTTATACAACAATTATATTATCCAAGGTGATAACATTTATTTACAAACATCTGGTGTACCACAAGGTGGCTGTAGTAGTAGTATACTCGCTAACTTATATCTTTATTATTATGAATATCATTTTAACTCTAATTCATATATTATATATAGATATGTTGACGACTTAATTTGTATTATCATTGATGATTCCTATCCTATTAATATTGATTTTTACCTATCTAACCTAGAATTAATTCCTAATGAGCCTAGCGTTAGTCAAACTGTAAATTTTTTAGACCTAAATTTAGATGTAATCACCAATCTATATTATAAAAAAGATTCTTACAACTTCACTATCATATCAATCTTGTAATTCTATTCAATTGTTTAGAAACATCGTTTTAAACCAACTAGTATTTCGAATACATCGACTTTCTGATCCTCAGTTTCACTTTCTCCACATCAATAATCTTAAACGCATTTGTCAAAATTACCAATATCCGGAAGTATTTGTAAATAATATTATTATTAATTTCAAATATACCACGTAATCACTTTACACATGCACTATTTATCTTTGATTGGATAACTCATTTTTGAGAATTCACCCTTTCTTATCACCTAACTTACCACTTGACCTGAGTCTAATACTGTTTACTATTTTCGAAAGACTATTTTCCACTTGTCCTGAGTCCTATACTGATTACTATTTTTGAAAGTCCCCATACATACTATGTTTCGTTCAAATGTATTCATTCCGGTGCCCACTCGCTTTGACGAAGTGAGGTGAAATGCTCAGTCGCTTGTTCAACCTACACGTGGTAGCAGTGCTCGTGAGTTAATATTTCTGTTCGAGGAGGTTTTTTATTTTTCTGATTTGTAATTCTATTGATTTATTTATTCTCCTTCCACTAGCCAGTAGACAGTTCCAATGGTGCTATAGTTAAATACTATCGTCATTGTCAGAAACTGGCTATTCTATCGGCTTTAATTCGAATTGTATGGCTGTCCTAATGAGAATGCAATTCGAACTAACCGCCATTTTTTGTGTTGTTTCAATTGATTGTTCTATATGTCTTAATCTTTTATCTTCAGCTAATTATTATTGCCTTTTCTCAATTTTGCCGTATTTTCTTTTTCATTTTTATTAACATTTTACAACAAAGTTGAAAAGCGTTTATGACTTAGCTCATTCTGTCTGTCTGTCTGTCTGTCTGTCTGTCCGTTAGCACGATAACTGCCGTAAAAATGACTTAATCAAAATGAAATTTTAGTATGTTGTTCATACGGTCTGTAGCACCTATGGGAATATAAATGAATAATATCACCCAATTAGTTTTGGATTGAACCCGGGTTGAAAAAATGAAATACATTGAGCCCTATGGGACTTAATTTTTCAAACATTTTTTAAGCGGATTTAAAATTCACAAATTGCTTCGAAAATTTTAGGTAATATTCAAGTTGTTCCATAAAATGTATAAAAAAAAATTCAGCGAAATATATTCAGTAGTTTTTTAAATAAAAATTAAAATAATAATAACACCTCTTAAATGAAACGATTACGTGACCATGATATGAAAGTATCACGTGATCCACTTCACAAAATGATATATGGCATCCATCTTGTCTCAAAATCGTGATTTTTAAAGTTCTTTTTATTTCATATTGAGTGTTGTATCCGTCCTAAAACCACTTTATTTTGGTTTAAATTCTGTGCATCTACATACTAAAACAACGCAATTACAATATATATGAGTTTAAATGCTAATCCAAATTTGATTATTTCTACAACGAAGCCTATTTTTCTCTTATGTAAAATGTAAACAGCAAATATGTAGGATGAGTTGTATAGGAATTGCTGCATTTTTTTAACGCAAAAGATTTAGCTCATGGAGTCTGTATAGCTGATATGAAAAAATATTCATTGACTTTACCGAGAGAAGGACGATTTTTTGCGATGAAGTTTTAAGCATAGAGTTTAATTACTTGTAGCTCCATGGTCTTAATTTTTAAATAAAATAAATTATTATAGTATTGTGATGAATGAGATGAACGGGAAATTATTTATGAATGAAATGCTGCTTTTTTAGAGAGAGCCAGGCGTGTTATTTTTTCTATGACGTCATTTGAATGAATTTCAGTTGTGTTCGATGAAGTTTTTAAATATAATAAATTATCGTGGTATTATGATAATTCTAAAATTATTACCAAGTAATATATCATATTTTAGAGATGTTTTAAACCAGACAATTTATATTTCAATGCCGTCATGTGAATGAAGTTCATTTTTTTCGATGAAGGTTTAAATTTTCAAATATAATAAATCAATGTAGTATTGGGATAAGTTTTTAAAATATTACCGAGGAATGTATTGCATTTTAGACATGTTTAAATAAATTTGCATTGAAGATGGAAAGTGTTTTATAATCAATGCTTTAAGCATGATTGATCTTTCTTGTTTATATTTATATATACTTTTTAATTGTGATTTTTGTATCCTAATATTCTTCTCATCCCCCTTTCCATTGTAGTGATATGTTACCTTCTATTTTTATCCTTAGTCTTAGTCTATAGTTACTCATTTGTAACAGATATGCTAGAGATGGTTTTTTTTTGTACATACAGTAGTTTATGTATAGTTATCGATTAAAATATCTTTAAATTTATATATATATATATATATATATATATATATATATATATATATATATATAAAACATATCTAAATAAAATGGGTGAATTGTTAAAATAAGCGAGAATTCATAAACCTTTTCTGCAAAATATAAAAACTACTAAGCGATGCCAACAACAAAATAGTAAATTTCAAACAATGAAATTTATAGAGCTATCTTAACTATTCATTTTCTAATTACATTAAATACTAATCTTAATAATTTTGAACGAAAACAAGATCAATCATGCATAAAGCATTAATTATGAAACACTTTCCAACTGAAATGCAATTTTATTTAAGCATCCCTAAAATGTGATACATTCAGCACTGTTATTTTTAAAATTATCACAGTACTACAGTAATTTATTATACTTGGAAACTCAAAAAAGACTATGCTATAAATCGTCTGCTTCTCTGTGTAAAATCAATGAGTATTTCATTCATACCCGTATCACTTAAATTTCAGACTCCAAAGCTAAATAATTTTACGCGATAACAATTCAGCAATTCTTATACAACTCATCTTACAATCGCTTGATTTGCTTATATTCTGCTTGCTATAGAATTTAGACTTCGTTGTAAGAATAATCAAAATTTAGTAATCATTTAAAATAAAAAATATTGTAATTGCTTTGGCATAATATTTAGATACACATATAATATGCAAAATTAAAGCGGTTTTAGGACAGATGCAACACTAAATATAAATTTATATTATATGTCCGGCAGTCCAAATGGTTGCTCTTAGTCCTCTGGACGAGTCGGACGGTCTGGGTCTTCAACTAAATATAAATTTAAACTACCTTTAAATATCATCATTTTTACACTGGGAAAAAAATGGATGCAATATTTTATTTTGAAATGAGTCACGTGATCTCTTCATATAATATAGGTGTAATAATTATTTCAAAAATTACCTGGCATATTTTGCTGGAATTTTTTTTACACATTTTATGTGATAATTTGAATATTAACTTTCAAAGTAATTTGTCAATATTAACTTTTAATTAAAACTTTCAAAGTAATTTGTGAATTTTAACTCCACTTAAAAAATATTTGAAAAAGTATGTCGCATAGGGTTCAATGTATTTCATTTATTCAACCCGGGTTAAATCCGAAATTAATTGGGTGACATTATTAATTTACATTCCCATATGTCCCACAGACCGTCTCAACAACATACTAAAATTTCATTTTGATTAAGTCATTTTTACGGCAGTCATCGTGCGAACGGACAGACAGACAGAATGAACAAAGTCATAAACACTTTTCAACTATGTTGGAAAGTGATAACATGAAAGATCAATCATGCATAAGCATTGATTATGAAACATTTTCCAACTGAAATGCAATTTCATTTAAAAATTTCTAAAATGTGATACATTCAGTGGTGATATCTTTTACATTATCACAGTGTTAGAGTAATTTATTATACGTAAATATTTAAAACTGTATCGAATTATAAATCATCTGATTCTCTATGCAAAATCAATAAATATTTCATTCATATAACTTTTATTCCAGACTACAGAGCTAAATAATTTTGTGTGAAAAAAATTCAGCAATTCTTATGTAACTCACCTTACAATCGCTTGAGATATTTGCAGTCTGCATAAGTTAAAATTAGGCTTTGTTGAAGAAATAATAAAAGTTTAGGGATCATTTAAAATCACAACTATTGTAATTGCATAGGCACGGAATTTAGATACACAGATAATACACAGAAAATATATGTGTGTGTGTGTGTATGTATTCAAAATATTGGAATCGTACCGAAGATCGGAACTCGAATTTTCGAAGTATCTACACATTTTGGAGCTTCTAGAACACTAAAAAACTATTTTTAGGAAGACGTCTGTGTGTGTAAGGGTGTATCTGTGTATGTTTCTGTGTGTCTGTGAGGATATTACATCCACTCTATTGAAAAACTAATGGACCGAATTTCATAAAATTTGGTAGGTATGTTTTTCGTGGGAAATCCTGATGTTCATTAGATTATAGTACGATTCGTAATAAAAGAATCGGCCTTCTTTGCGAAATGGCCGGCAGAAATTGCCTTTATCCACTCTAGCTAAAAACTAATGGAACAAATTTAACAAAATTTGGTATATAATATTTCAATAACCTACAAGTGATTTATATACCACATTTAACAAAATTTGGAATATAAATCATTTGTAGGTTATTCTAGTACGATTCGGGGAAAAGGAACGGGCTATTTTTGCGAAATGGCCCGCAAAAATCGTTAAATATAAAAATAAAAGACTACGTGTGCTCAATTATATCAATTAAATTCCTATTTTATACGTGATTTTTGACAGCAAAGAGAATAAGACTAACCCCATTACTCTAGGACTGGCCGTTCTTGAGATATTCTAGTTTTTTCGCGTTTTCGCTACGCCAGGTCTGGCAATAAGTCCAGCTATCAAATGAGAACCGAATTTAAGTTTAACGTGCAAATTCAACGTCATTTAAAATACTTATATGTGTTATTTTGTACAGATAAACTCAAATTATTATTGAAGAAATAAATTTCCTAAAAATTTCGAAGCAATTTGTGAATTTTAAATTTGCTTAAAAAATGTTTGAAAAATTAGGTCCCATAGGGTTCAATGTGTTTCATTTTTTCAACCCGGGTTCAATAAAAAACTAATTGGGTGATATTATTTGTTTATATTCCCATAGGTCCCACAGACCGTCTGAACAACATACTAAAATTTCATTTTGATAAAGTCATTTTTACGGCAGTTATCGTGCTAACGGACAGACATTCAGACAGACAGACAGAATGAATGAACAAAGTCATAAACACTTTTCAACTTTGTTGTAAAGTGTTAAAAATAAAATACAGTTCACAAAAGTCCCATATTGTTAGTTAATAGTAGTAAAAGCCCAGATTTATATAGATTTTTCGTCATAACATTTATAACATGTTCTTTTGTTGAAATCTGCTAAACAGTTATTTTTCCTTCAAGTAATTTTTCACCGATGAGAAAATGTTTAATACTTATGTTTAACTAGCCGCCTTTTTCGACTAGCCTGTTCGCTACCCTTAAAAATTCTGACCGTGGCAAACTCTCTGGCGCGACCTACCAGAAAGGCGTAAGGTAACTATTTGGACGGCCAGGAAGTGCCACCCAATTTTGACCGGAACCCAGTGGGGGAGGTATCCACAGGGACCGTACTCTCCTCCCTTACTACCAACCTTTCGGAAGGACTTACGGACTCACATGTTTAACGTGATCGTACTTCGCGTGAACATGCCGACAGTTTTAGCAGTGGGGGGAGTCGAACCCGGGCCTATCGAGTGCAATTCCCGCGAGCTAATTTAAATTTTATTATGACCATAAAAAATTTTAATTTTAATTTGGCCATATGCTAAACTCTTAATTCCATCATTTAAAATATAACGTAATATCATTTAAAATATCCTCATTCCATCGTTCCATCATTTAAAATATCCATAAAATTAAAATATCTATTTAAAATATCCATAAATTAAAATATCCATTTAAAATGATCATATGCTAAGGTCTTAATTCCATTATTTAAAATATCACGTAATTTTCCAACCCGTCTCCATGCGAACACATGACGTCATCGGCGGATCTTCCGAGAATTATCCGAGAAATATAAAATCATGACTTCTTTAAAATTCCGATCCTGCGGCCAATTTTAATTATTTCTTGACCAGCTTGGGCTTGTAAGAATCCTTGATCTTTGGGATTTCTAAAAATGTAAATTATTAGTCGAAATCAATGGAACTTTTCCGGATGCGAGGATTTAAAAACGAAAGTTTCTTTTTTTTAACCGAATGTGACTTTTGTTTTAAAATCTTTAAAAAATATTAGAAATTGAAATTTATATTTGAAATTGATATATTTTTACTTGCAATTATCTGCTCTTTCCGGTGATATATTTTTACTCGCAATTGTCTGCTCTTTCCGGTGGTGTGGTTTTTTATTTCTATGACGTCTGGATGGAGGAGAAAAAATGGTCGAAATCGCAGAAAACATTAAATAACTCAAAACATAATTCAAATTTTAAAAATCGGTTTTCACGTGTCTCCTCTCCCCCCCCCCCCCCCCCCCCAAGGTCTCCGATTGCCAAATTTTGTAGCTCTCCGACACGCGGTCGCTGAACGTATAGTATATAAGACACACAGGCAGACACACAGACAGACATTGCCTTTTTAATACTTGCATGTGTTGTTCGACGATGATTATTTCACCTGAAGTTGCCTTATTACAGATAAGCTAGCAGTGAAAATTAAGAGGTTATAAGTGACATTTAATATAAATTCGTGCTATACCTAATTGCATTATTAATAGTATATTAATTAGTCTTTATGCTTATCACAATAATATTTAAATCGTATACAAATCAGAAGAGAAACCCCCCAGATAAAAACAATCATAAATGTCTTCATTAGCCTTAAATACTCTAGAAACGTTTTAATAATTCCACTAGAAAAGTCATAAACCTTTCACAACATAAGTTACAGCACGTTACATTACCTTTCCTATTCTGTGTGAAGAAGATAAACTGGTTCTAAATTCAACGGGAATAACCTTCATTTATAACGAGCTAGGACTTGGAAGGAAAGATTGCACATTTAATTTGCTTCTCCCCGCTTCATTAAGAATTTCGTATGGTAACATTTGTAGAAAATCTGGTGTGGGTAGCACATGCTATTCCCTACATAATGCAATGGCTTTGATTCGTTTAAAGCGAAATTTTGGTGTACAAGGTCTACGGCATAATGTAATTGGTAAAATGAAACTGGGCGCTTCTGGCAAATTATTAATCGAAAGAATGTAACTTATATGTATATTCACGAGCAAAATCCTTATCAAAATGCAATTAACTGTCAATGAAATCGCGTGAAATAATTGGCTATTGGCGAATTCGTTAATGAAAAATTAACAAAAAATAATAAATAATTAATAATTAATAAATAATTAATAAAAAAATTTAATGTGAGCAGCATGCCTTTTTTTTTTTTTTGCAATGCAAAGAAATGATTGCTTTCGCAGAGAATAAATACAGCTGTCCACCACAATGTTTTTAACGTTGAATTGTTCATTTTTCTTTGGATGACAACATTTAAAATTATTTCGGGGTACACAATTCACTTATAAGCAGTATATGGGGGAGGGGGGGCTATAGGACACCCCATGTACCCTGTTTTCAGGACACTCGCGAGGCTAAAACTCTATAAAATCTATCAAAATGATGCATTTTTTAAAATCACCTAAAATTTTACATAAAAAAACCGACTGTTTTTGTTAAAAAAAACATACGTTTTTGACAATTTTGGAGACCGAAACGATATAAAATTGATTAAACTCAAGCATTTTTAATTCGATAGACTAAGGCAATAACCTAAAACATCCCAAAACGAGTGTTTTTAGGCAAAAACTCTGCATATTATAACAAGAAAGATCAATCATGCTTAAAGCATTGATTATGAAACACTTTCCAACTTCAATGCAATTTTATTTAAACATGTCTAAAATGCAATACATTCCTCGGTAATATTTTAAAACTTATCACAATACTACATTAATTTATTATATTAGAAAACTTAAACCTTCATCGAAAAAAATGAACTTCATTCAAATGACGGCATTGAAATATAAATTGCCTGGTTTAAATATCTCTAAAATGCAATACATTCCACGGTAATATTTTTAGAATTATCATAATACTACGATAATTTATTATATTTGAAAACTTCATCGAAAACAACTGAAATTCATTCAAATGACGTCATAGAAAAAATAACACGCCTGGCTCTCTCTATAAAAGCAGCATTTTATTCATAAATAATTTCCCATTCATGTCATTCATCACATTACTATAATAATTTATTTTATTTAAAAATTAAGACCATGGAGCTACAAGTAATTAAACTCTATGCGTAAAACTTCATCGAGAAAAATCGTCCTTCTCTTTGTAAAATCAATTAACATTTCATTCATATCAGCTATGCAGACTCCATGAACTAAATAATTTTGTGTTAAAGAAATACAGCAATTCTAATACAACTCATTCTACATATTTTGCTGTTTACATTTTACATAGATGAAAAATAGGCTTCGTTGTAGAAATAATCAAATTTGGATGAGCATTTAAACTCAAATATATTATAATTGCGTTGTTTCAGTATGTAGATGCATAGAATTTAAGCAAAAATAAAGTGGTTTTAGAACAGATACAACACTCAATATGAATTAAAAAGAACTTTAAAATCACGATTTTGAGACAAGATGGATGCCATATATTATATTGAAGTGGGTCACGTGATCTTTCATATCATGGTCACGTGATCGCTTCATATAAGAGGTGCTATTATTATTTTAATTTTTATTTAAAAAAACTACTGAATATATTTCGCTGAATTTTTTTTTATATATTTTATGGAACAATTTGACTATTACCTAAAATTTTCGAAGCAATTTGTGAATTTTAAATCCGCTTAAAAAAACGTTTGAAAAATTAGGTCCCTTAGGACTCAATGTATTTCATTTTTTCAACCCGGGTTCAATCCAAAACTAATTGGTTGATATTATTCATTTATATTCCCGTAGGTCCTACAGACCGTCTGAACAACATACTAAAATTTCATTTTGATTAAGTCATTTTTACGGCAGTTATCGTGCTAACGGACAGACACTTTTCAACTTTGTTGTAAAGTGTTAAAAATGAAGAAGATTTGAAAAATAAATTGGGTAATTATAGGACACCCGAAGGGAAACTAAATCTTACGTTTTTAAACATAAATGAGACCAAAAATGATATAAAATCTGTCAAAATATCCCCCATTCTTAAAATAATAACAAATTAAAGCATAAAAATCAATAAAAAATGTATCAAATCGAAGTAAAAATACATAAGATTATGACCTCCTCATAACTGAGGACAGCCTCCTCATGACTGACCATGAATTTGATAAAAAGTATATAAAATAGGGAAATGAAAATCTGAAATCAATATAGGAAAAACAAGAAAGATCAATCATGCATAAGCATTGATTATGAAACACTTTCCAACTGAAATGTAATTTCATTTAAAAATTTCTAAAATGTGATTCATTCAGTGGTAATATCTTTTACATTATCACAGTACTACAGTAATTTATTATACTTAAATATTTAAAACTGTATCGAAATATAAATCATCTGATTCTTTATGCAAAATCAATGAATATTTCATTCATATAACTTGTATTCCAGACTCCAGAGCTAAATAATTTTGTGTGAAAAAAATTCAGCAATTCTTATGTAATTCATCTTACAATCGCTTGAGATATTTGCATTCTGCATATGTTAAAATTAGGCTTCCTTGAAGAAATAATAAAAGTTTAGGGATCATTTAAAATCACAACTATTGTAATTGCATAGGCACGGAATTTAGATACACAGATAATACACAGATAATATATATGTGTATGTGTATATACTCAAAGTATTGGAATCGTGCCGAAGATCGGAACTCGAATTTTCAAAGGATCTACACGTTTTGGGACTTCTAGAATACGAAAAAACTACTTTTAGGAAGACGTCTGTGTGTGTAAGGGTGTATCTGTGTATGTTTCTGTGTGTCTGTGTGGATATTACATCCACTCTAATTGAAAAACTAATGGACCGAATTTCATACAATTTGGTAGGTATGTTTTTTATGGGAAATCCTGATGTTCATTAGATTATAGTACGATTCGTAATAAAAGAATCTGCCTTCTTTGCGAAATGGCCGCAGAAATTGCCTTTATCCACTCTAGCTAAAAACTAATCAACCAAATTTAACAAAATTTGGAGTATAATATTTCAATAACCTACAAGTGATTTATATACCAAATTTAACAAAATTTTGTATATAAATCATTTGTAGGTTATTCTACTACGATTCGGGAAAAAGGAACGGGCTATTTTTGCGAAATGGCCAGCAAAAATCGTTATATATAAAAATAAAAGACTACGTGTGCTCAATTACATCAATTAAATTCCTACTTTATATGTGATTTTTGACAACAAAAAGAATAAGACTAACCCCATTACTCTAGGACTAGCCGTTCTTGAGATATTCTAGTTTTTTCGCGTTTTTGCTACGCCACCTTTGACAATAAGTCCAGCTATCAAATGAGAACCAAATTTAAGTTTAACGTGTAAATTCAATGTCATTTAAAATACTTATGTTGTGCAGATAAACTCAAATTATCATTAAATAAATAAAGAGAACGAATATGAGTCTGCAGAGAAAGACATGTGCTGTCCACATCAGAATTTTTAACAATATTACACCAATGATTTATAGAAGTGAACGGGGATTATTTTCAGGCCATTTCGAAAAAAATGTATGATCTATATTTAAAGATCCATCAAATTTTTGTCGAATAAAATGTTCAACAAATTTAAGCTGTGTACCAAATTTTAACTCTCTAGGACGTAGGAAAGTGCATTTAAAATGCCATCAATTAAATTTATCAAAAAGAGTTATATAAAATTTAAAAAAAATGAAAAATTGTTATCTACCAAATTTATTTTAAAACTAGCAGCATACCCGTTCTTCGTACGGAGTATATAATATAAAGAAACTTGAAATTCATAATCATGCCCAAATTCTTATAGTATACTAAATGACATGTTTAATCAAAATATTCTGTTAAAATATTTAATATAATGCTCCTAAAAAGAAGTTTAAGAATCTCTGTTCTCGCTATATAAAATTATCTTCATGGACATATCTGAAGAATAAAACATCTTGGACCCCTTATGTAAGCAAATATAAAAAAAATATGGAATTGAATCAATATATGCAAAATAAAAGCGTTAAAATTGTATGGGACCCGTACTAATTATATACGCGAATATTAGAAAATATAACCTGTATTAGCAGATTACATGTATAAATTGAAAATACCAATAAACCCGTAATCTTTAAATCTGAAGACAGTCATTTATTCCAATATATGTCAAAAATAATGATAGAAAATATGAGTCACAAATGTTTTTTGGTAAAATACAACAGACGACGTAATAAATTGAATATATAATTAATCCCCTTAATCTTCATACCAGAAGACTGTACTTGATTCCAATATATATGCCAATATATGTCAAAATATATGCCAATATACCTGTACTACTTATATTCTCGTAGGTTAGAAGATATACCCGTGCATTCCTAGAAGATTACTCGTACAACGTACAATATGCGTGTGTCAGCAATTTTTGCCGCAATAAAACAATGGCGTAATAACTTAAAAATATCAATAATCCCTGAATCAATAATTCCGGAAAATATCAATAATAATAATGTTTAAACCTGAAGAGTATAATTGATATTATCCAGTCCAAAATGAAATGACAATGAAATTTATTTTATATACATATCTTCATTATTCAAATCGGAAAGGATTTAATAAAAATCGTCTGCCGCATAAACACATTGGATTTAAATCCGTTGCTAAGCGACATGATATCATTTGCTTCAAATAAATTGGTAGAAAAAATATCGTCTAAATAGTTATATTTCTATGGAACATTTGGCGACAGTTTCGTCAAATTAGCGACATTTTAAAAAATCGCCAAATTTATCGCCAAGTGGGACTGTAGAACTGACAGTTCCACTTTGCGACAAATTGACGAAATATCATCACAATACTATCCCCTAACAAAAAACAATTAATATCATTTATGTAGCGCAATTTTATCAATTTCAAGATGTTTTTATAGATTTGAAAACATTTTTATCAATTTGGTGACATTTTAATAATTCGCTAAATGTATTACTAAGTAGGATGGTTGGTCTGACAGATAAATGCTAACCAAACATCATTTCAGCACTCTCTTCTAACAAAAAAAAAAAAATTTCATTGATATGTAGAAGACCCAAGCCACACGACCAACCCGAAGGTTTATGGCAGCTGTTTGTGTGTCGTTTATATCAATTTGGCGACATTTCCGTCAATTTGGCAAAGTTTAAGAAAAGTTGTCAAATTAGCGATATCCCTCCAAATTCGTAGCTTTGAATTTGCAGATCTGAATGAAACTTTCTTATCCCGTTTCAATATACTAAATGAAAACACTACAATTGTATTAGAAGATATACCCGCTCTACTCTTTTTCTGTTTCAACAATCGGCTATATGAATTTATTGGCTAAACACAATATATGAGTTTAGTAGCTAAATACGATATAAGCTTGAAAACTCTTTGCCAAAATAAATGAAATTGATGTACGCAGTCAGCAATTAATATAATTAAAAGAAAAATCAAACCGTCCATTCATAAGATATACTTTTATATCCATTTATCCATTTATTTATTATTTAAATCGAAAAAAAATAATAAAAACATTAACAAACACATTTAATTTAATTGCGATGCCGAGCAACATGATATATCCTCCTAAAATGTTAAAATTTATTAACCACTAACAGCACACCCGTTATTCGTACGGAGTGTATAATTTAAAGAAACTTAAAGTTCGCAATCATGTGCAAAATCTGTTAAAATATTAAATTTATTGCTCCTAAAGAGAAGTTTAAGAATATATGTTCTCACTATGCAAAATTATCTTCACGATCAGATCTGAAGAATAAAACATCATGCCCCCTTTTGTAAGCAAATTTACAGAAGAAAAAATAGGAATTGAATGAATATATGCAACCCCGTACTAATTATATTGTCGCAGATCAGAAAATATGCCAATGTGTTAGTAGAAGATTACCCGTATTACAATATGCGTCTCAAAAATATTTGCCAAAATAAAAGAGATGACGTAATAAATTGAAAACATCCATAATATCCGTACTCTTTATACCAGAAGGTCGTAATTGATTCCAATATATGCCAATATATATCAAAACATGTCAATATACCTGTACTACTTATATTCTCGTAGATTAAAAGATATACACTTGTATTTGTAGAAGATTCGTACAACATACAATATATGAGTTTAAACAATTTTTGTCATAATAAAATAATTGCATAATAACTTGAGAATATCAATAATCCTTGAATCAATAATCCCCGAAAATATAAATAATAATAATTTTTAAACCTGAAGACCGTAATTGATATTATCCAGTCAAAAATGCTATAAGAAAAATCAAATCGTTCTTTTCTAAAATATATTTTTATATCCATTTATTTATTATTCAAATCGAAAAAATAATTATTAAAATTAACAAACAGATTTAATTTAATTGCGTTTCTGAGTAACATGATATAAGATAGAATCTTATAACATGTTAAATATGTCATGTCTTATAACATAAACTGCGAAATTAAATAACGATTTTGATTTCTCTATACTTCTCATTGTTCCGTAAAAGCGTGTTTTAAATAAACCATGAACCATGGAGATAGATTTCCCCTTTAAATCATGTTTCAAACAATTCATGTTTTCAGAAAGTGACTAATTAACGCAAAAAATCTCCCATCAAACTCAGAGATTAAATTTTAATTCACTTTCAAACGATTTTCAAGCTTTTCGTTTGGATAAACCACGGAGTTAGGGAGTAGAACTCCTAGGAAAAAGTTCCGTTTTTCATTAATATCTCGACAACCCCAGGTCTTAGAAACTCGAAACTTGGACAAAATTTATGGGGGGATATTTCAAGGCTATTCACCAAATTTCTTTAAATTCGGTTCAGCCGTTTTTCCGTGACGATGAGACAAACGAAAATTTCGTTTTTTACTAATATCTCGAGAACCACTGGTCGTAGAAACTCAAAACACGGATATAATTTTAAGTGGGGCTATTTCTGGGCTACCCACAAAATTTCATCAAATTCGGTTCAGCCGTTCTCCCGTGATGGTGTGACAAACAGACAGACAGACAGACAGACAGATTTTCATTTTTATTTATATAGATATGAAGCCACTCCCATATGCAAAACGTTTAAACAAAGGGAGAGATATTTATTATATAATATCTCTCTCTTTTCTTTCTGGAAGATATCCCAAAGTCAGAATTTAATTGAATTTGTTTTTTTCCCTATATTAAATAATTTTTTTAATTGAAAAACTACTTAACATATTTTACTGAATTTTTTTTTATATATTCTATGGGATTATGTGAATATTTCCTAAAAATTTCGAAGCAATTCGTGAATTTTAAATTTACTTAAAAAATGTTTGAAAAATTAGGTCCCATAGGGTTCAATGTATTTCAGTTTTTCAACCCGGGTTCAATAAAAAACTAATTGGGTGATATTATTTATTTATATTCCCATAGGTCCTACAGACCGTCTGAACAACATACTAAAATTTCATTTTGATAAACTCATTTTTACGGCAGTTATCGTGCTAACGGACAGACAGACAGACAGACAGACAGACAGACAGACAGAATGAACAAAGTCATAAACACTTTTCAACTTTGTTGTAAAGTGTTAAAAATGAGTTAACGCGATCCCAAAACAGAATCGTGTTTTTTAAAGAGTTAAAAATGAAATTAAAATTTAAAATCACAAATATAAGCGTCTTTTCCATTTGAGTACCTTTTATAGTACCTTTATAAACGAATTTTATTTTATTCCATTCACTAAACATTTCAAGAAGGAAGAGAGTTGAACTTATCGAAGGAAATGTATATATTTGAAGGACTATTAAAAGTTTCCTGGATAATGTTTTTTAACACTTTACAACAAAGTTGAAAAGTGTTTATGACTTTGTTCATTCTGTCTGTCTGTCTGTCTGTCCGTTAGCACGATAACTGCCGTAAAAATGACTTAATCAAAATGAAATTTTAGTATGTTGTTCAGACGGTCTGTAGGACCTATGGGAATATAAATGAATAATATCACACAATTAGTTTTGGATTGAACCCGGGTTGAAAAAATGAGATACATTGAGCCCTATGGGACCTAATTTTTCTAACATTTTTTAAGCGGATTTAAAATTCACAAATTGCTTCGAAAATTTTAGGTAATAGTCAAATTGTTCCATAAAATATATAAAAAAAAATTCAGCTAAATATATTCAGTAGTTTTTTAAATAAAAATTAAAATAATAATTACACATCTTATATGAAACGATCACGTGACCATGGTATGAAACGATCACATGACCCACTTCAAAATGAGATATGGCATCCATCTTGTTTCAAATTCGTGATTTTTTAAAGTTCTTTTTAATTCATATTGAGTGTTGTATCCATCCTAAAACTACTTTATTTCTGCTTAAATTCTGTGCATCTACATACTAAAACAACACAATGACAATATATTTGAGTTTAAATTCTCATTCAAATTTGATTATTTCTACAATTAAGCCTATTTTTCACCTATGTAAAATGTAAACAGCAAAATATGTAGAATGAGTTGTATTAGAATTACTGTATTTCTTTAACACAAAATAATTCAGTCCATGGAGTCTGCATGGCTGATATGAATGAAATATTAATTGATTTTATAAACAGAAGGACGATATTTTTCGATGAAGTTTTAAGCATAAAGTTTATGAATTGTAGCTCCATGGTCTTAATTTTTAAATAAAATAAATTATTATAGTATTGTGATGAATGAAATGGAGAAAGTTATGAATGAAATCCTGCTTTTATAGAGAGATCCAGGCGTGTTATTTTTTCTATGACGTCATTTGAATTAATTTCAGTTGTTTTCGATGAAGTTTTCAAATATAATAAATTATCGTAGTATTATGATAGATTTAAAAATATTACCGTGGAATGTATTGCATTTTAGAGATATTTAAACCACGCAATTTATATTTCAATACCGTCTTTTGAATGAAGTTCATTTTTTTCAATGAAGGTTTAAGTTTTCAAATATAATAAATCAATGTAGTATCGTGATAAGTTTTAAAATATTACCGAGGAATGTATTGCATTTTCGACTTTTTTAAATAAAATTGCATTGAAGTTGGAAAGTGTTTCATAATCAATGCTTTAAGCATGATTGATCTTTCTTGTTTTTATATTTCCTGCGACCTAACACATCCCTTGATAGGATATAAAACTTCCTGAGATATGATATCCTCGGATTTCGCATATAAACCCTCTAATTACATCCGTTTTTAATAATGAGCATGCAAACTTAAGATAGCGAAACGGATGTCTCAGAAGTTGATTAATATAGACATAACGGAAGCTCAATTATAAAATCTGATGTGGGAAGCACATGACTTTCCTTATATAATGCAATGAATTTACTACTTTTGCAGTTAAAAAAAATGTTATTATTACAGTCGATACTTATATTCTTTTCAAGATATTGAATTTTCTTGGACGCCGCAGGCGGACTGCCAACCTTGCACAAGGCATTGGTGTAGGCAACATATAAGTCCGCTGCGTGTTTGCAAATAGTTGGAAAATCAGCTCCAGAAAGCAGTGCTTGGCAGTGCATATTGGCTACGGCGTACACAGACACCTGGCCGATTAAAATATTATTGTCTTAGAGTTCTGAGATTGTTTCATTAGTTTGTACAGTTCAAATGTCCGTCTAATAATAATTTTCATCTATGTTCATAATCACTTATTCAATGAGTCGTCATTTTCATTGATTTAGCGTCATTTTTATCCATTTGGCGAGATTTTCGTTAACTTGTCCACATTTAAAAATGTCGCCAAGTTATCAACATTCCGCCAAATTCGTCGCCAAAATCTCGCCAAGCGTTATGGACGGAAAAATAAGTTATTCTTACAGCGGATAAATGACTATTGGCGTTCAAATACAAAAGTATTTCTCAAAATATCTTTTCTCGTGAATGGAACGAGTTAGATCCACGAGAATGATGTCACCCAATTTATCGCATGATATTACATATGAAAAGTGAACATGTTTCTTAACAGTTAATATTTTTTTTTAATTTATGGGATTTTTTGATAAATTTATTTGAAAAATGTGCAATATCTCGAGAACGGTTCATGCTAGCGTTTTAAAGTTTATGTCAATCATTTTCTAAGGAAAAATTACATAAGAAATGTCTATTTGCGTAACTTTATTAAAGGTTTTGATTTTTTGATGATATTTTCAAAATTTCACTCGAAAATTTAGGGGGGGGGGGGGGGGGGTTCTGAACATTCGATTGTATTTTAAAACAATAGGCTTCCAGTATTCACGGATTGTGATTTTTGAACCAAATTTCATTCGAATCGCCCCCATTCGTTCGTGAGATATCATCTCCACAGACTCACTGACACAGACATCACTTTAAAAATATTCGATTCGTGATCAGGGATGCTTGAAACGTGCTCTCCCGTCCAAAACTCGAATTCTCAATTTTCAACCCCGTCACAATATTTTCCTTATACATTATGCATATAAGGAAAGTAATAATATTCTTTAAGGGAATCGGATATGTTATTTTAAAATATAAATAAAATGAAATTAAAAATATGAATATTTACGACCCCCCGTGAAAAGGGGGGGGGGGCATAAAAATCAAGCATTTTCGGCTGATAAAGCAAAATTTTTATCTAGATTATATAAAATTGCTAAACCTTTTTTTAATTTCTTCATCTTTTTCGTTTTTAATTATTTCATACATTTGAATAAAATATTTTGAAAGTAATTTTTTAATATGTTAATCATTATATTCGTCGTAAAGATGAAATTCACAGACACTTCACATTTCTTTGATAATTCACAGATTTTCTTTTCTCTTCCACAATAAAGATAGCTAATATCATTAAATAAATTAATCATTTATGTTAGCATTATTTTTTAGAATATTTTTGAAATTCAGTTACAGGAACATCATTACAAACCGCAATTAACTTAATTGATTTGCTGTCATTTTTATCAATTTAACAATAGTTTTTTTTTTCGATTTCGCGTTATTTTCGTTAATTTCGCGATATTTGAGGAATTTATTCACATTTGGTTTGAGCAATTTTGTCAAGTAGGATGGTTGAACTGACAGCCAAAAACAACCGACACATCATTACAGTACTATCCCCTTTCAAAACAAAATTAATTTAATTGAATTTGGCATTAATTTTCTCAATTTAATGATATTTTTATCAATTTGGCAACATTTTTTATCAATTTGGCGACATTTTTAGCAATTTGACAGCATTTTGATCAAGTTTGCAACATTAAAAAAAATGTCGCCAAGTTAGCGATATCCCGCCAAATCCCTCGCCAAGTGTTACAGAGACGGACGGAACTGTTTATATTTTTGTAAAGATTATACCCGTGTCTTTTTTTCGATTTCTCGTTATTTTCGTTAATTTCGCGATATTTGAGTAATTTGTTCACATTTGGTTTGAGCAATTTTGTCAAGTAGGATGGTTGAACTGACAGCCAAAAGCAACCGACACATCATTACAGTACTATCCCCTTTCAAGACAAAATTAATTTAATTGGATTTGGCATTAATTTTCTCAATTTAATGATATTTTTATCAATTTGGCAACATTTTTATGAATTTGGCGACAGTTTTAGCAATTTGACAACATTTTGATCAAGTTTGCAACATTAAAAAAAAATGTCGCTAAGTTGGCGATATCCCGCCAAATTCCTCGCCAAGTGTTACAGAGACGGACGGAACTATTTATATTTTTGTAAAGATTATACCCATGGCTTAAAAGATTTACCAGTACTATAATATATGGATTTTGCAAATGTTTTCCCAAAATAAAACAGATTGTGTAAGAATTTAAAATTATCAACAATCTCTAAGCCAATCAAAAATGCAATTCCGATAACATTTATTCATGTATATATTTCTTTATTATGAAACACGTTTGACAACATTTTGTAGCAGCGTTACCAGATAAAGATAGATAAACAGACAGATAAATCAAGGTGCTTATATTATTAATCGATTTTGAATTTGTAAAATTTGTACTACATAAAATCATCATTACGAAATTACGCATTAATTAGTTTTAATGCATTCTAGCCATCTCTCCCATAATCTCTTATTAAGCTTATAGAAACGTCTGACATTAACATGCATAAATGTCTTCATTAGCTTCAAATAAATACTACATCAAGCATTTTAATAAACTGCACTCGTAAAGCCGCAAACCCCCCACAGCCTGAATTGTAGCACGCAAAATTACCTTTCCGATTTTAGGTGAAGAAGATAATCTGGGTTTAAATTTAGTGGAAATGAAGTGCATTTCGATGAGTCGGGGCTTAGGAACGAAGACCGTTTCAGAGTTGCTTCATTAAACATTATGTTCGTAAATGTAACATTTGAAGAATGTCATTTCTCGGAGTAATAAATTATTTTTGCGGTATTTTGGGCAAATTATATTTTTCGCTCTTTCGCGCTACCAGCGAATTTATGTAAATTTTAAAATATCTCAGTTTTTAACACTTTACAACAAAGTTGAAAAGTGTTTATGACTTCGTTCATTCTGTCTGTCTGTCTGTCTGTCTGTCCGTTAGCACGGTAACTGCCGTAAAAATAACTTAATCAAAATGAAATTTTAGTATGTTTGTTACTCAGACGGTCTGTGGGACCTATGGGAATATAAATGAATAATATCAACTAATTAGTTTTAGATTAAACCCGGGTTGAAAAAATGAAATACACTGAACCCTATAGAAACTAATTTTTCAATCATTTTTTAAGTGGATTTAAAATTCACAAATTGCTTCGAAAATTTTAGGAAATATTCAAATTATCCCATAAAATATATAAAAAAAAATTCAGCAAAATATATTCACTAGTTTTTAAATAGAAATTAAAATAATAATAATTGCACCTCGTATGAAACGATCACGTGATCATTATGTGAAGAGATTAGGTGACCCACTTCAAAATAAAATATGGCATCCATCTTGTGTCAAAATCGTGATTTTTAAAGTTCTTTTTAATTCATATTTAGTGTTGTATCCGTCCTAAAATCGCTTCATTTTTGCTTAAATTGTGTGCATCTACATACTGAAACAATGCAATTGCAATATATTTGAGTTTAAATGATCATCCAAATTTGATTTTTTGTACAACGAAGCCTATTTTTCACTTATGGAAAATGTAAACAGAAAAATATGTAGAATAAGTTGTATAAGATTTGCTGCATTTCTTTAACACAAAATTATTTAGCTCATGGAGTCTGCATAACTGATATGAATGAAATATTCATTGATTTTACAGAGAGAAAGAAGGACGATTTTTTTCGATGAAGTTTTAAGCATAGAGTTTCATTACTTGTACCTCCATGGTCCTCCAAGTTTTAAATAAAATAAATTATTATAGTATCGTGATGAATGAAATGAATGGGAAAATATTTATGAATGAAATGCTGCTTTTATAGAGAGAGCCAGGCGTGTTATATTTCGATGGCGTCATTTGAATAAATTTCAGTTGTTTTCGATGAAGTTTTCAAATATAATAAATTATTGTAGTATTATCATAACTTTAAAAACATTACCGAGGAATGAATCGCATTTTAGAGATGTTTAAACCAGGCAATTTACATTTCAATGCCGTCATTTGAATGAAGTTCATTTTTTTCGATGAAGTTTTAAATTTTCAAATATAAGAAATTGATGTAGTATTGTGATAATTTTTAAAATATTACTGAGGAATGTATCGCATTTTAGAGATGTTTAAATGAAATTGCATTGAAGTTGGCATGTGTTTCATAATCAATGCTTTATGCATGGTTGATCTTTCTTGTTTTTGTTTTTTTTTGAAAGCGTGTAGTCCTTTTCTACTTCCCTATGTACTTGGTGTACTACATAGGAAAAATATTGTGATGGGGACGAAAATTCGAATTCGAGTTTTGGACGAAGAGCGCTTTTCATGCATCCCTGAACTCGAATCGAACGTTTTTTTGGGGGGGGGGGGGTGCTCGTGAGTCTGAGGATGCAGTGTCTCACGAACTAATGGAGTGTTTCGCAATAAATTTGATGCAAATATTAGTAGTATGAACCGTTCTTGAAATATTGCATAATTTAAAAAAAAAATAACAAAAATAATCACTTAAAATTAACTATTACCTATCGTGATAAAAACTATTAACTATTAACTATTGTGATATATGTTCGTTTTTTAGATCTAATATTATGTGATAAAATTTAACATCATTCTCGTGAATCTAGTTCGTTCCATTCTCGTAAATCTAGTTCGTTCCAGAAGATGCTTTAGATAACAGTTTTGTATATTGATGTATAACGATTAGCCAATAGTCTTTTATATATAGACTAGAAAACAGACCCTACGTTCCCCAAGACTTTAAAGCAGGGTAGTTACATAAAATAACGAAATAAATAAATTTTATTCGTATAAATCACGGTGAAATTTGCATGAAATCCAGATACATCGGGACCATTGGCGTAAAACGCCCCCTCACCTCTCCCAAAATAAAAATAAAAACGAAATATCGTCAACTTGTCGATATTTTGCCCTAGATTGAAAAAAATATCGTCAAAAATTTCGCTAAATGAATGAAAATAGCGCCAAATTAATGAACGAATTATTAAAAATATATTAATATATTGCTTATGGCGGATGCTATCAATAGTGATAATCGTCAATTTAGTGTGGCACGAAATATAAATTAATTGTTTATCTTAAAATAGATTTACGTTTTGTGACCCGAAAAACAGTGCCAAATGTACAATTCAACGTAGCAGGAGATTGGGGATCGTAACTTTATAATTAGAAAAGAAAAATCTGATGTGGGCAACACATGACTTTCCTTATATAATGCAATGAATTTACTACGTTTACAGTTACAAAAAAATGTTATTCTTATAGTAGATACTTATATTATTTCCAAGATATTGAATTTTCTTCAATTAGTTGTCATTTTCATTGATTTAGCGTCATTTTTATCCATTTGGCGAGATTTTTGTTAATTTGGCAACATTTAAAAATGTCGCGAAGTTTTCGACATTCCGCTAAATTCGTCGCTAAAATCTTGCCAAGCGTTATGGATGGAGAAATAAGTTATTCTTACAGCGGATAAATGACTATTGGCGTTCAAATACAAAAGTAATTTTCAAAGTATCTTTTCTCGTGAATGGAACGAGTTAGATCCACGAAAATGATGTCACCCAATTTATCGCATGATATTACATATGAAAAGTAAACATGTTCCTTAACAGGTAATATTTTTTTTTAATTTATGGGATTTTTTGATAAATTTATTTGAAAAATGTGCAATATCTCGAGAACGATTCATGATAGCATTCTAAAGTTTATGTCAATCGTTTTTTAATGAAAAATTACATAAGAAATATCTACTTGCGTAACTTTATTAAAGGTTTTAATTATTTGATGAATTTTTCAAAATTTCACTCGGAAAATTTAGGGGGGTTCTGAACATTCGATTGTGTTCTAAAACAAAAGGCTTCCAGTATTCACGGATTGAGATTTTTGTACCAAATTTCATTCGGATCGCTCCATTCGTTCGTGAAATACCATCTCCACAGACTCACTGTCACACACACACACACACACATACTTATACACACACACACACACACACACATACTTATACACACACACATACTTATACACACACACACATACTTTCACACACAGACACACACACAGACATCACTTCAAAAATGTTTGATTCGTGATCAGGGATGCTTGAAACGTGCTGTCCCGTCATAAACTCGAGTTCGAATTTTCGACCCCGTCACAATGCTTTCCTTATACATTATGTATATACGGAAAGTAATAAGAAGCTTTTACACGCAGTCTGTCAATACCGAATAACCATAGACGAAGTTATTGTTTGTAGGTTCGTGTTTCTACTACATATATCGACATTTATGGACGGGTTTTATGCTTTTATCTGCTCCTCAGAATGGAATAGCATTTAATCCTACATTTGGAAACAATCATTGATCCTACCTTTAGGAAAAGTCTCCTTAATAGTATTTAATATTGGTCCAATATTGAACTAATATTGTATATCTTGGCATTACATTGGAAATATATCCAATGTAATCCCAATACTGCGCAAATATTTGGGGTTACATTGGTCTCCGATATTGGTTAATATTTTCATTACGATATTACGCCAATATTGGTGTTATATTGGAAATATTGACGTAACGTTGTCCCAATACTTTAAACCAATATTGAGCTAATTCCGTCAAAATGTCCACTTTTTACTTTCCCTGCAATACATGGTAATGTATAGGGGAAGTATTGGAATCATGTCGAAAATCGCAACTCGAGTTTTCGACGGATCTACACGTTTCAAGACCTCTAGAATACGGAAAAACCATTTTAGCGTGACGTCTGTCTGTCTGTGCAGATTTTGTATCCACTCGAACTCAAAAACTAATGGACCGAACTTCACAAAATTTGGTAGGTAAGTCACTTGTGAGCGAATCTGGTGCTGATTAGTTTTGGGTACGATTCGTGATAAAAAAAACCCGCCTTATTTTGCAAAATGGCCCGCAATATATCCACTCTAGCTGGCAAACTAATGGACGGAATTTCACAAAAATCGGTTGATAAGTCACTTGTGGGATACCTTGGTGCCGATTAGATTTTGGTATGATTCGGAAAAAAATAACCTGCTTTTTTTGCGAAATGGCCCTCAAAAATCGTCAATATCTAAAATAAATACATACGTATGCTCAAATATATCCATTAAATGCTTGTTTTATACGTAATTTTTAACGATGAAAAGAAAAAGACCAACCCCATTACACTAGGATTAGCCGTTCTCGAGATATTTTATTTTTTTCGTATATTTTCTACGCCACCTTTGAAAATAAGTCCACTTAATAAATGAGAACGAAAAGTGAATTAAATTTAATTAAAATAAAGAAAATGTGGATATAAGTCTGCAGGGAAAGTCATGTGCTGCCCACATCAGATTTTTACTTTCCCTGCAATACATGGTAATGTATAAGTAAAGTATTGGAAACATGCCAAAAATCACAACTCGAGTTTTTGACGGATCTACAAATTTCGAGACCTCTAGAATACGAAAAAACTATTTTTAGAGTAAATTTTTTTTCCGATTTGAATTTCTCTGAATATTTCTATATCAATAAACATTCCAGTTATCTAGTTAATGATTTCTCTATGATTCCATAATTAACCACCTAGAAAAACCCTTAGAAAATTTACTATTCCACCTAGAAAACCCCTCGCGTCCCAATCTGAAACTCAGCCGAGGGATTGAATGGCCGGGTCGCGTTGTTGTTGTGAGCTAGACCGTCCGTCCTACCAGAAAGGTGTAAGGTAACTGTTTGGACGGCCGGGAAGTGCCACCCAATTTAGACCGGAACCCAGTGGGGGAGGCATCCACAGGGACCGTACCCTCCTTCCCCTACCACCAACCTCTTGGAAGAACTTACAGACCCACATGTTTAACGTGATCGTACTCCTCATGAACACTGCGGCAGTTGTGGCAGTGTTGTTGTTGAGACCCAGACCGTCCGACCTACCAGAAAGGTGTAAGGTAACTGTTTGGAAGGCCGGGAAGTGCCACCCAATTTAGACCGGAACCCAGTGGGGGAGGCATCCACAGGGACCATACCCTCCTTCCCCTACCACCAACCTCTCGGAAGGACTTACGGACCCACATGTTTAACGTGATCGTACTCCGCGTGAACACGGCGGCTGTTTTGGCAGTGGCTGGAATCGAACCCGGGCCTACCGAGTGCAACTCCAGCGCGCTAACCAATGGGCTACCGCGCCCTCTTTGTGCAAATCCAGCGCGCAAACCACCGGGCTACTGGTCGGGAAACGTGTCGTACCTCGGGCGTGACGTCAGTCGTCGTCAACCAGAAAGGGAGTATTAATTTCTGTGTCTCCGTGTTGTGCTGCCATCTCGTGTTGAGATGGCGAGAGTGAAGGTTGCGTGCTTCAAACGTCCAGGGTCATCAATTGTAGGAGTTGATTCGGAGCCGATCCTGAACCAGAAACCCGGTGCTTACAAGACCGAAATTATAAGATTGGAGCAAAAGCTAGCTTCCCCTCCGAACTTATATTTCGGGTTCATGTTCGTATCATCTTCGATCGGCAGGAGCAGAGTCGACTGCTGCCACCCACTGAACAATAAAATCCAAGTGATGTCCAAAACATCCATTTATCTTTATTTGCTTTTCATTTTATATTTCGAACTAGTTCATAATAGATGACGCAATTTACAATGTAAATCTGATCCCTCTACCATAATTTAATTAATATCTGAAATCATTAATGTGCCCAACATAAATTAATATTAATTAGTCTTAATACATTACAACTACATTTCCATAAATCTTGCATTTAACATGTGAAAGACTGACTTGAATAATCATAAACGCCTCCATTACTTCATCAACGTTTTAAAAAAAATCTATTCAAAAAAGCCAGTAAAACAATTTAGTTTATCTTTATTTTAAATCTGTTAAGTCTAAATTCAGCTGAAATTATTTGCATTATACTGGGAGTTATAGAATTATGAAATTACCAATGTAATGCATTTCTTGTTGCTTCATTAAACATTAATTATTCCGCACTTTTGAAAATGTCATTTGTCAGAGTATTTAATTTATTTTTACATTTTGTAAAATTGTATTTTTTCAATTTCACATCAGTCGCGGTTCAAAAATATTCTAAATTAGCTACTTTTTTTATAAGCTATTATTCCATTTTCATTAAGATAAATATTTTATTATTTTGTAGCCATGGGATTTTCATTCCTTTAGCCGCGGCAAAATGCTTGTCTGTAAAATGATGACTTTAGAAAAATTTTGTATTGAGCCAATTTTTTTTTTCAAAACAAATTAAAAATAAATTAATAAATGGATTTATTTAATTTATTAATACAAATTTGACGAAAGAGTTATTTCAAAGATTTTGGAGCAAATCTGTTTTTGCTTCACACTACAGTTCCGAAAAAGTAGGAACGACGGGAATTTTTGTTGTTGTTGGGCTAGCTTTGGCTGTGCAATTTTGATGTGAATCTACAGAACATCTATGGTTGGTGTATCTCTGTGTGAAATCGTAGTGTTGCAAAAAATGTAAGCATTTTAGATTCACGCATCTCCAAACCTAACAGATAAAAATGTAAACAATTTTCATTTGCTTTGTCGGAAATACGGTCTAATTTATGCATATACAAACATTATTTTAATATTTAGAACTTTTATTTTCGAAAAAACTAAAAAGCTTTTGTTTAAGCAAGGTTTTGCCTTATTGTGCTTATATTCACTGATGATATCTTCTAAATTATAAAAGATAGATATAAATAGTAATTAACAAAACTGTTCAGTAGTAAATTCGGTTTCTTGATAAATAATATGTTTTTACAAAGCTCTTACAGTTTTCGGAAAATCGTCAAGTTAAAGAAAATTAACAATTTTCTTTTTTTTTCAAGGTTGTAATGCTTATATCTCTAAAACTAAAAATGAGAGTGGTTATAATTTTGGTGGTATAATAGTTATAGTGGTATAGTGGTTATAATGGTATAGTGATTATTATTTTGATATTTTAACGTTTTGATCTGTTAATGTTTTCCAATGTAAAGGAAAGCTGTAACATTTAAAATGTCACAAGTATTGCAACTCGAAATATTTTCTCCTTGGTGAAATACATGGTGCACAACATGAGAAATTTTGTTTTGTATTAGAGAACTTAGGAAGTGAAGTCAACTTGAGAATTCTAAAGATGCTTAATGATTGATGAATTTGAAGGGATATCAGTGGAAATATGGAATTCACGTATGTATTTATATGCCTCCAGGCAAGTTTATAGATTCACCTGAATTTTAAACCTCGTCAGATAAATTGTATAAATTTAGTTTATATGTCGTCAAGAAAGTTGGTAAAATAATTTTTATATTTTGACGTGAAACCCGTTGTCGGGTATTCGAATAATATCGGATCTTGAACTAAAAGTGCTAGTCATAAGCAGTTTGCAAGTCATTTATAACCCTTTGAAAGCTCTACAAGGATATATAATTGGATTTCAGATTGGGTTTTTACTTTTTGAAATATTGTAGTCCTCATTTCGACATTTTAATGTTTTGAACTATTTTGAAAAGGTGGTTCTAATCCCCGATATCTTAGTGCATATTTTGAACTGTTTCGAAAAGGTGGTTCTAATTTCCGATATTTTAATATTTTAAACAATTTTGAAAAAGCGGTTCTAATTTCGATAGTTTAATGATAGTTTTGAACTGTTTTGAATGGGTGGTTCTAATTTTGATACCTTCAGAGATATTTCGAACTATTTTGAAAAGGTGGTCCTAATTTCGATATTTTAATATTTTGAACTATTTGGAAAAGGTGGTTTTATATTCGATATTTTAATATTTTGAACTATTTTGAAGAGGTCATTATAATTTTTACGGCTAGTCCTAGCGTAATGGGGTTGGTCTTGTTTTATATGCAATTTTTAACGAAGAAAAAAATAAGCATTTACTGGATATATTTCAGAATACGTAGTTTTTTATTTTAGATTTTGTCGAATTTTGCGGGTCATTTTGCAAAAAGAGGCAGGTTATTTATTTCCGAATTGTACCAAAATCTAATCAGCACCAGGGTGACCCACAACCGACTTATCTACCAAATTTTGTGAAATTCGGTCTATTAGATTTTTGGCTAGAGTGGATATAAGTTTTTGCGGGCCATTTCGCAAAAAAAGGCGGGTTCTTTTATCCCGAATCGTACCCAAAACTAATCAGCACCAGATTCGCCCACAAGTGACTTGCCTACCAAATTTTATGAAGTTCGGTCAATTAGTTTTTTTAGTTAGAGTGGATACAAAATCTGCACAGACAGACAGACACACAGGCACACACACAGACGTCACGCTAAAAATGGTTTTTTCGTATTCTAGAGGTCTCGAAACGTGTAGATCCGTCAAAAACTCGAGTTGCGATTTTTGTCATGATTCCAATACTTTCCTTATACATTACCATGTATTGCAGGGAAAGTAAAAATCTGCTGTATCTGCGTTAGTCAAATATGTACATGCTATATCTACATTAGACAACAACAGAAAAAGAACTTTTTATTTGACTCTTTGCAACAAAACATAAAGCGTTAGCTAGTGTTATAAAATTTAAATCGGGAAATGAATTAAAAGCTCAGACTTCTCTTGCTTAGAATTCAGTTTCAAAATACTTTTTTTCTCCATTCTGTTCAAAGGATTGGGTCTGTAACATTACGTACCGACAAATCGGCTTTTAAAAATAAAACTCTGTTCTCTGTCTTTTCGACTTAGCGCATACCCAGCGGATATTTTTTCCAAAGAATTCAAACAGAGTTCGCACCCTCTTTTCAATAATTAATGCTGCATTTGCCGCGAAGAAACACCAAACAGAGAATGACGGGAAAAACCCAAACGCCACACAAAACTTCAATATTAGTAATTGAGCTGGCGCTGCAGCGGCTGACATCGGATCGCTGTGTTCATTGAAAAAGGTGGTTTGGGTAAACAGAAGTGAACGGCTTCATAATTACGTAATGAGCTTTTTTAGAGGGAAAGACTTGATGAAAAAAAGCAGTCTTCGCTGGATCTACATTAGTTGTTTTTTTAATTAAGTTTCAAGAGAAATGGCTTGGAGTACAGTTGCAATTGATTAAGATGGGTATGTTTTTTGAGCGGATATTGAGAATTTCCAGTCATGGAATTTTTTTTTTTTTTTTTTCAGAGCTAAAATATTGAAAGTATCTTAGTAAAAATCTGATATGGGCAATACATGATTTCTCTTATATAATGTAATGAATATACTACTTTTACAGTAAAAAAAAATCTGATGTGGGCAGCACATGACTTTCCCTGCAGACTTATATTCACGTTCTATTTATTTAAATTAAATTTAATTCACTTTTAATTAAATTTTCGTTCTCATTCGGTAACCGGGCTTATTTTCAAAGGTGGCGTAGGGAAAGTACGAAAAACTAATATATCTGGAGAACGGCTAGTCCTAGTGTAATGGGGTTGGTCTTATTCTTTTCGTCGTTAAAAATTACATATTAAATCAGCATTTAATGGATTTATTTGAGTATACCAAGTTCTTTAGCTTAGATTTGGACGATTTTTGCGGGCCATTTTGCAAAAAAAGGCAGGTCATTTTTTTCCGAATCGCACCAAAATCTAATCAGCACCAGGGTAACCCACAAGTGACTCATCTACCGAATTTTGTGAAATTCGGTCCATTAGTTTTTCAGTTAGAGTGGATACAAGCTTTTGCGGGCCATTTCGCAAAAAAAGGCGGGTACTTTTATCCCGAATCGTACCCAAAACTAATCAGCACCAGACTCTCTCACAAGTAACTTACCTACCAAATTTTGTGAAATTCGGTCCATTAGTTTTTTAGTTAGAGTGGATACAAAATCTGCACAGACAGACAGACAGACACACACACAGACGTCACGCTAAAAATGGTTTTTTCGTATTCTAGAGGTCTCGAAACGTGTTAGATCCGTCGAAAACTCGAGTTGCTATTTTCGGCATGATTCCAATACTTTCCCTATACATTACCATGTATTGCAGGGAAAGTAAAAATCTGATGTGGACAGCACATGACTTTCCCTGCAGACTTATATCCACGTTCTCTTTATTTTAATTAAATTTATTTCACTTTTATTCAATTTTCGTTCTCATTCGGTAACCGGGCTTATTTTCAAAGGTGGCGTAGGGAAAGTACGAAAGACTAAAATATCTCGAGAACGGCTAGTCCTAGTGTAATGGGGTTGGTCTTATTCTTTTCGTCGTTAAACATTACGTATTAAACGGGCATTTAATGGATATATCTGAGTATACCTAGTTCTTTAGTTTAGATTTTGAAGATTTTTGCGGGCCGTTTTGCAAAAAAAGGCAGGTTATTTTTTTCCGAATCGTACCAAAATCTAATCAGCACCAGAGTGACCTATACGTGACTCATCTACCGAATTTTGTGAAATTCGGTCTATTAGTTTTTCAGCTAGAGTGGATACAAGCTTTTGCGGGCCATTTCGCAAAAAAAGGCGGGTTCTTTTATTCCGAATCGTACCCAAAACTAATCAGCACTAGCCCCGGCCACAAGTGACTTACCTACCAAATTTTGTGAAATTCGGTCCATTAGTTACAGTGGATACAAAATCTGCACAGACAGACAGACACACAGACAGACAGACAGACAGACAGACAGACACACAGACAGACAGACAGACAGACACACGCACAGACGTCACGCTAAAAATGGTTTTTTCGTATTCTAGAGGTCTCGAAACGTGTAGATCCGTCGAAAACTCGAGTTGTGATTTTCGGTATGATTCCAATACTTTCCCTATACATTACCATGTAATGCAGGGAAAGTAAAAATAGGTTTTTCTTATAGTGGATACTTATATTATTTCCAAGATATTGAATTTTCGACAATTAGTCGTCATTTTTATTGATTTAGCGTCATTTTTATCCATTTGGCGATATTTTCATTCATTTGGCAACATTTCAGAATGTCTCCAAGTTGGCTACATTCCATCAAATTCGTCGCCAAAATCTCGCCAAGCGTCATGGACGGAGAAATAAGTTATTCTAACAGCGGATAAATGACTATTGACGGTCAAATACAAAAGTATTACTTAAAGTATCTTTTCTCGTGAATGGAACGAGTTTGATTCACGAGAATCATGTCACCCTATATATCGCATGATATTACATATGAAAAGTGAACAACTTTCTCAACATTTAATATTTATTTTTAATTTATGGGATTTTTTGATAAATTTATTTGAAAAATGTGCAATATCTCGAAAACGGTTTATGTCAATCGTTTTCTAAGGAAGAATTACATAAGCAATGTCTATTTGCGTAACTTTATTGAAGGTTTTGATTTTTTGATGATTTTTTCAAAATTTCACTCGAAAATTTAGGGGGTTCTGAACATTCGATTGTGTTTAAAAACAACAGGTTTCCAGTATTCATGAATTGTGATTTTTGTACCAAATTTCAGTCGAATCGCTCCATTCGTTCGTGAGATACCGTCTCCACAGACTCACTGATACACACACACACACATACTTTCACACACACACACAGACATCACCTCAAAAATGTTTAATTCGTGATCAGGGATGCTTGAAACGTGCTCTCCGTCGAAAACCCGAATTCGAAATTTCGACCCCGGCACAATACTGTCTTTATACATTATGTATATAAGGAAAGTAGAAAGAAACGCAATAAGTAAGAAATGTGTTATAGTTGAAAAGAAATTATAATAATATTTGAACTCGTCTCTGCCTAAAAAGTTAATTTTTATCCACAGTTCTGACAACTTTCTGTAAGAATTGGTTTATATAAAGTTTTTTTTTGTATGAATAACATGTAAAATTGTAAATCCTTTCTTTAGCTTTCATGCATACGAAAGCAACATATTATTATTACAAGGCAGGAAAGAAAGTCCAGTGAGAACTTGATTATTCGAAATTATACTATACTATACATTTATCCACGTAATTTTTTAAAATCGAATGACAATCATCTAAAAGTTTTATTCACTGAAAAATATGAATATTATAATAAAATAGCTATCCTACGAGATTGTAGTGAAATGGAAAAAATATATTTACTGAATCTTAATAAAATGCCTTAACAAACTATGGCTAAAGAAGACTAATTTAGAAGATCTGTTGTATCTACATTAATCATGTAGCTAAATGGAAAAAATATATTCACTGAATCTTAATAAAATGCCTTAACAAACTATGGCTAAAGAAGACTAATTTAGAAGATCTGTTGTATCTACATTAATCATGTAGCTAAATGGAAAAAATATATTCACTGAATCTTAATAAAATGCCTTAACAAACTATGGCTAAAGAAGACTAATTTAGAAGATCTGTTGTATCTACATTAATCATGTAGCTAAATGGAAAAAATATATTCACTGAATCTTAATAAAATGCCTTAACAAACTATAGCTAAGGAAGACTAATTTAGAAGATCTGTTGTATCTATATTAATCATGTAACTATGCGTTAGATAACTGCAAAAGATAAACTTTTCATTTTACTCCTTGCAACAAAGCATGCAGCATCAGTCAGCATTATAAAATTTAAATCGCGGAATAAATTAAAAGCTCAGACTTCTCTTTGAGTTTAGTTTCAAAATACTTTCGTCTCCATATTCTGTTCAAAAGATTTGATCGGTAACATTACATCTCGACAAATCAGCTTTCAAACAATGAAAGACCGAAAAAAACCCCGTTCTCTGCCTTTTCGATTTATGTGCATACCCAGCGGATATTTTTTCCCAAAGAATTTAACCAGAGTTCGCCCTCTCTTTTCAATAATTAATGCTGCATTTGCCGCTTAGAGATGCCAAACAGAGAATGACGAGAAAAACCCAAATGCCACACAAAACTTCAATATTAATAATTGAGTTGGAGCTGCAGCGGCTGACATCGGATCGCTATGTTCATTGAAAAAGATGATTTCGGTTTTGGCAAACAGAAGTGAACAGCTTCATAATTGCGTAATGAACTTTTTTTAGAAGGAAAGGCTTGATGGAAAAAAATGGTCTTCGCTCGATCCACATTAGTTTTTTTTTTTAATTAAGTTTCAAGAGAAATGACTGGGAGTACAGTTACAATTGATTAAGATGGGGATGTTTTTTGAGCGGATATTCAGAATTTTCAATCCTGGAATTCTTTTTTTCCCCCTAAAGCTAAAATATTGAAAGTGTCGGGTTGAAAAGAAACGCAGGAAGAAAGAAATATGTTGTAGTTGAAAGGAAATTATGATAATATTTGAGCTCGTTCTGCCTGAAAAGATCATTTTTATGTTCAGTTATGGCGATTTTTTGAAAGAATGTGTTTATATAGAAGCATTTTTATTTTTTCCTTATATACATAATGTATAAGGAAAGTATTATGTGACGGGGTCGAAAATTCGAATTCGAGTTTCCGACGAGAGAGCACGTTTTAAGCATCCCTGATCACGAATCGAACATTTTTGAAGTGATGTGTGTGTGTGTCAATGAGTCTATGGAGACGATATCTCACGAACGAATGGAGCGATTTGAATGAAACTTGGCACAAAAATCACAATCCGTGAATACTGGAAGCCTATTGTTTTAAAACACAATCGAATGTTCGAAACCCCCATAAATTTTCGAGTGAAATTTTGAAAAAATCATCAAAAAATCAAAACCTTTAATAAAGTTAAGCAAATAGACATTTCTTATGTAATTTTTTCTTAGAAAACGATTGACATAAACTTTAGAACGCTAGCATGAACCGTTCTCGAGATATTGCACATTTTTCAAATACATTTATCAAAAAATCCCATAAATTAAAAAAAAATATTAATTTTTAAGAAACATGTTCACTTTTTATATGTAATATCATGCGCTAAATTGGGTGACATCATTCTCGTGGATCTAGCTCGCTCCATTCATGAAAAAAGATACTTTGAGTAATACTTTTGCATTTGAACGCCAATTTATCTGCTGTAAGAACAACTTATTTCTTCGTCCATAACGCTTGGCGAGATTTTGGCGACGAAATTGACGGAATGTCGCCAACTTGGCGACTTTTTGAAATGTTGCCAAATTAACGAAAATCTCGCCAAATGGGTAAAAATGACGCTAAATCAATGAAAATGACGACTAATTGTCGAAAATTCAATATCTTGGAAAGGATATTAGTATCTACTAGAAGAAAAACCTATTTATTTTACTCTAAAAGTAGTAAATTCATTTCATTATATAAGGAAAGTCATGTGTTACCCACATCAGATTTTTTTTTTACTGTAAAAGTAGTAAATTCATTACATTATATAAGGAAAGTCATGTGTTGCCCACGTCAGATTTTTTTTAATGATCTTGTTGCATTAAAAATAAAAATTTTCTTATTGACCAAATTTGTCCAAGGGGGTCATATAAAAATTTAAAAAGTGCAACTTTTTGAAAATGAATGGGAGGACTATTTCATTAACGCAGTTTTATTTCCTACCTTACTTTCAGCATTTTTGCAATTTATATTGCCCACTTACCTCCAACAGGTAAAGAATCGAAGCGCGTTTCAATCTTTTTGGGACACCCTGTATAATGTCCACATTGGTAAAAGTCTGCGGTGGCTCCAGGACGATGGAGCCGAAATGTTTTTGCTTGAATAGCATTTTTGTAAAATAAAACTCACCAGAAAAATGGAACTCGATCCAAAATCTAATTACATACGCGTTTAAAGCTTACAAAGAGCTACAAATTCTTATTCATCGTTTTAGCTATCACTTTTAGGCTTTGAAATATGACCATTACAAACTTATAAAACGTAAAATGTTCAAACTTTTTCAACTTAACGAGACTATTACTAGAAAACTATTAAGAGCTTTTTTAGAAAAATATATAGAATTAGAAACTAAATTTCCCCATACATATTTTTGTCACTTACTATTTATATCTATGTCTTACAGTTTCGATCTTTTATAGTCAGGATCTTTGAAGCGAGTGATTGACGTTCAATGGTGTTTTGATTGTCGTTGATATCATTTATTTAATGGATTTGTTTAACCAAGAAGAGGGTGTTATGATGTAAACTTCTTTTAACTACGCCACTGATAACTGCCATCTGGGAAATCCCCTTCCTCTAAGAGAGAAAATTGAAACACACATTTCTAACTTAAATATATCCTGAACAACGCGGTGAATTTTGATGATTTTAATTTATTAAGCATTAGGTCAGAATCCTGGAAATTCGAGAATTTTGTCACTCTACAGCGAAGCGCAAAATAACGAGAAATTAAAACCTGTTTCTGTCTAGACCGTTTATAACCCCAGAACGACTCTATGGGGTTTCACTAGTTGGCTAAACTTGAAAAGGAGAAGATATCTAGTAAAAAATAATTAGTAATGAGTTAATATATGAAAGAGAAAATTCAAAATTTTTCTTCCCAGCTAAGCATCTTTTAAAATACATGATCGATGTCTATTAAACATTTTTCTATACATAAGACTTAGTCAAGGGCATGCTTTCTATGTATATTTATCCTACTACGTCTGTCCGCGAACAAAAGAAAATGAAATACATTTTTCTGAATGTAATGACAGCTTTATAACTTGAAAGTGGCCTAACGGATTTGCATATTTTTATTGATTTGTTAAGCTTATTTGGGAGTAGGTTAACGATAAAAAAATATTTTCCATTTTATACCGTTTTCTTTTCCGTTCTATTTTATTTCAGTAATGTCTCGAAGTTTGTTCTCGTAAGTCTGTTTATAAAACATTTATGGTGAAAAATCAGTGCAAAAATATAAAAACGTTTATAAGATTGTTGATAAAATATACTTATAAGTTTGTGCATTAAGAGTACGTGTAGCGTATATATTAATCTATATAAATAAAATTGAAAATGTGTCTGTATGTATGTGTGTACGTCTTTGTTTGTTTGTATCATCATCACGAGAGACCGGCTGCACCGAATTTCATGAAATTTTGTGAGTATCCTTGGAATAGCTCGACTTACAATTTAGCCCATATTTTGAGTTTCTAGGACCAAGAGATGTCGAGATATTAATGAAAAACGCACAATTAATACTTCTATAGAAATATCATTAAGCAGACGATATTTTTTCCTCAAATTTATTTAAAGAAAATTATATCATATTGCTTAGTAGCGCCATCAAATCAAATATCTTTATACGACAGACGATTTTTATTATTTTTTCTGATTTAAATAATAAAGAAATGAATATCAATTCTATAAATATACTCTATTGCATTTTTGATTGTATTATATCAATTACGGATTAAAGATTACAAGAATTATTGATATTTTCAATTTTTTCTCTCATCTGTTTTATTTTGTCAAAGATTTGTCAAACTCATATATTGTGTTTAGCCAATTGTTCAAAGAAACTAAAACTGGTACGGGTATATATATATCATTTCATATAATTTTAGTGCTTTCAGTTAGGCATATATTGTTTCAATTTCATATTTTTTATAAATTTGTTTGCAAACGGAACCAGGATATTTTATTCTTCAGATCTGCCTGTGAAGATAATTTTGTATAGCGAGAACAGAGATTCTTATTCTCTTTTTTAGGAGAATTACATTAATTATTTTAATATAATGTTTTTATTTACAATGCCATCTAGAATACTGCAGGAATTTACACATAATTGTGAATTTTGAGTTTCTTTATAGTATACAATCTGAAGAACAAGTATACTGCTTGTATCATATATAACTTAATTTTATTACAAGTTCCTAAATTCTGTATTCCTTTTAGTTGCATAATATTTTCCATGTCATATTTTTTTTGTCTATATTAAAAGGCAAATTTAAATTATCTATATGATTTTATTTGCATGAATCTGCCATTTCTTCTGTGTGTAGCTGTGTAGGTATTGCACTTAAAACCCCGCCAAAAGAATATTGGCGCCCATAAATACATACAGTTAATGTGAAAATTTTAGAAAACCGATTTCACCATACCCATAAATCTCACCCCGCGACAGAAACAGCACTTATTGAAATTCAATGTATTGTTACATTGTGGTCAAGTAAGTAAAAAAAATGTGAAAAATGAGTTGGCCTATTTAATATAATAGTGGTCAAACTAATTTTCAACTCCCTGTAATTCCACTTTTGTAAAAATTTTTTCGTCAGCTTTCCCCAGGCTATTATAAAACACTGGCAAGCATATCGCCAGCGGGCGTAGTCCTATTAGAAATGTTATGAATGTGTCTTTTCCGTGCTAAGAACGTGCAATGAATAAAATTGTTTTAAAAAATATATCTATTTTATATTGCTTACCTTTTTCTAGAACTTGATTTTATGCTCTAGGTAACCAGAGGACGGAAGTCGAATATGAAAAAAACTAATTTTATTATAAAGGAATATATTTAAAAAAAATTCTGATAGTTAAGATTTTATTTATTTATTTTATTTATTTATTTTTGTCATCTGGTACAACTATTAGACATTTAAAGTTAAGTCTTGATTCCAGAGTCCAAATTGACGGGTCACGATTAAGACAGTCTGGGACCCTAAGCATGGTATTCTTTCGGGGACCTCCCCCCACCCACCCTCTTGTCCAGTTTTCGCTAGGAAAAAATCAAAAGTTGTGTACTTTTTCTCTATATTAGTACGCAGAAAAAAATAAAGAGTTATTTAAAGTGTTGGCTATAAAAGTTCAATGCAGTTAGAATAACACAAATTACAGTTTCTTATGACCCAATCGGCCCATTGTACTGACCAATTAAAATAAACAAACTGAATTTCGGCCGAAATCGCTTGATTTTTCCCCATAGATATCCTTATTCCCTTGATAATTCCTAAACAATGGTTACTATCGATTGCTTGAAATATGTTAATATCTGTATTTTTTATTCTGTAAATCAAAGAATCTTTGATAATTTTGAAATTGTGCTCGCATGGGTGCTTAGTTTCAATAAATTCTTTGGCTTACTAAAATCAAATATTTTAGATTCTTGCACTACTTTAAAATATAGGTCGTATTAAAAGAAAAACACTCTTAATGATAGGATAAACAGTACTCCAGTGCTATTGAAAATAGTTAACTGCACAAAAGATTTGTAGAGAATTCAACTTCTAGAAATCGGACTTATAGAGATCAGAGGAAAGGGATTAAAAATGGGATAAATTTATCAATTTCGGCAAAAAGAACTAATATTTTACTGCTGTCTCTTGTAGATATATTGTGTTCTCTTGTAGTTCAGACATGTCATGAATAACTGAGAAAAAACGTCTAAATTAATGGCAAAAAACATTGATAAAAGCGCGTCCCAGCAACAGTGTCTTGGCACTAGATCAACCAGGGAAATAGTTGTTCAGTAATTATACGCCCAAAGCTAACTTCTAAACGTGATAGATTGCTTTTCTATGACTACATCATGCTCTTTCTTCCCATCATGCGGTGTCTTTGTTCGCCTTCTATCTTCCTGTAAGGCAAAACCAATTATGCCAAGATTGTACATTTGCTCTTTTCGAATATGTAATTTACCGTCTTTTCATCTTGTGGAGTAATTTATGGGTGCTTTGTGGAGATGCGGTGTGGTATACGTTGGGAATAAATGCATATAAATAATAATCTACAGTTAAAAACTTTTAGTTATCTTGAGTATTAGCCTTTCTATGTATTACGTTTTAATTTCCTAAACATTTTAGTGATTGTAGCTTATCAATATAAATAAGTTTGGTAAGTTACAATCACTAAAATTGATAAGATACAATTATATTTGCAGAAATAATTAGTCTCAAAATGTCCCTTAAAACGATTGTTTTTACATTGAAAAAAAATAAAATCGGCCAATTTTTGACACGGAATTACGAACACACAGCAAAAGTACAGTTCTGTAATTTAAAGCCTTAGTTACTGAATATTGATCGATACAATTTAGTATTGCCAGTATGGATCAAAGTTTTGATTGGTCGAGCCGGCTTCGTACTTCCCTGTGATTGGTTGCTGACAGTAACGTCACAAATAAGCCGAAAACAATGATCTGCCTTATTGTTGATTCAGAGCCTTTCGTACCTATGATTGCCATGAATAATTAAATGAAAATGTAGTTATTAATACAATTAACAATTATATGTCTCATTGTTGATTATTAAAACAATTAAACAACGTAATTACGAAAACTAATTTTTCATGATCACGATTATTAGAACTTTTAGCATGTTGCACAATCAATTAAATCTTAAATTAAATATATTCCTGGTTATTGATGCATCTAAAATTTGGTCTATATTATTAAAAAATGCCACCAAAGCGAAAACAATGTCATCGCCCTAGGAATGAAAATCGAAAGCACTCTAAAGCTGTTGGTAAGCCATCAGTAAAGCCATAGAAGCTCCCCGAGGTTGAAGAGCGTAACAAGCAGGTGCGGAGCTTTGAAGCTATCTACTGAAAGAGGGCTATTTAAATCGTCATTGTTAGTTAAAAATTAAGTGATGAAAGTAAATCTGTACTTTGTGGTAACGCATGAAATATATAAATATAAAAATATCGTATTTTATATTTATATACTTCTTGTGTTACCACAAAGTATATAAATATAAATACAAAGTATATAAATAATAAATATACATTTTGTTAAAAGTAGAAATGAAATCTTCCACAAAACTGCCTCAATGTTAGAATTAGTTATAAAACATTCACCAAAAGTGATGCATTAAATAATCTTACACAATAAAGGAAAATATATCAATGCGTGTGCATGTAGTCTAAGCGTGTGCAGTCTAAACGTTTGCATCTAAGCGTTGTCTTACAACGTACACAGATACATGGTGCACAGATCTCATGCTACACAGATTCCTGAAGCATCTGTGCACCATGAAATTTGGTACACAGATACTTCAGGACCCGAATAGGTGCACCTCGGCGTTATTTTTTTTAAATATCGAATTAGTTTTTTAAATATTTTATAGGCTTGAATTTTCTTTGCGACCACTAAAAATACCATAAAACGCGTGGAGGAAAAAAAAACGCGGTTCGAATTTTATTTGAAGCACGACGGCAAAATCATAGACAAGCGTCTCCCTCGCGAAATCGGGAATTTCAGACGAATAATAGGTATATGATTCGGTACTAGGATTTAAAATTCAGAAATTTAAAATCCCATGTTTTACAAGCAGAGATTTGAATTTTGAAATACAAGATTATAACAGTATTATAAGCATTCTCTGAGAAAATAAAATAAAAACACGTTTATACGACAATAATTTCTAAAGTTAGCAAAAAAAATTTTATTGCAGGGTTGTAAAACAAAGATTTTTTATGTTCGGTCTTGCCAGGTAGGGAGGGGGGGGGGTTCTTTTAAAATCTTTAACATTCTAAAGAAAAAAAAAATATTTCAACGTAGTTCTAGTTCGAAAAATAAAATACTTTGTTAGAAATAACATAAAAGCAATATTTTGTTAACCGATACATTAATAAGTAAAAATCCTTTGTGCAAAGAAAACGAAAAATTCAAACAATGTAATTAAGCACAAAATAATAAAATAAGTATACAGCTGTTTTGAGGATACATTGGACCTGTGGCAGTAGCCGACTCTGCTCCTGCCAAAAACATCGACCGAAGATGCTAGAATACCCGAATTATGAGTTCGGAGTGGAAGCTAGCTTTTGCTCTAATCTTATAATGTCGGTCTTGTAAGCACCAGGTCCCTGGTTCGGGCCTGGCAACATCCTTTCCTACAAAAGCAGCCGACTCTGCTCCTGCCAAAGACATCGATCGAAGATGTTAGGATACCCGAATTATAAGATCGGAGTGGAAACTAGCTTTTGCTCTAATCTTATAATGTCGGTCTTGTAAGCACCGGGTCCCTGGTTCGGGCCTGGCAACATCCTTTCCTACAAAAGCAGCCGACTCTGCTCCTGCCAAAGACATCGATCGAAGATGTTAGGATACCCGAATTATAAGATCGGAGTGGAAACTAGCTTTTGCTCTAATCTTATAATGTCGGTCTTGTAAGCACCGGGTCCCTGGTTCGGGCCTGGCAACATCCTTTCCTACAAAAGCAGCCGACTCTGCTCCTGCCAAAGACATCGATCGAAGATGTTAGGATACCCGAATTATAAGATCGGAGTGGAAACTAGCTTTTGCTCTAATCTTATAATGTCGGTCTTGTAAGCACCGGGTCCCTGGTTCGGGCCTGGCAACATCCTTTCCTACAAAAGCAGCCGACTCTGCTCCTGCCAAAGACATCGATCGAAGATGTTAGGATACCCGAATTATAAGATCGGAGTGGAAACTAGCTTTTGCTCTAATCTTATAATGTCGGTCTTTTAAGCACCGGGTCCCTGGTTCGGGCCTGGCAACATCCTTTCCTACAAAAGCAGCCGACTCTGCTCCTGCCAAAGACATCGATCGAAGATGCTAGGATACCCGAATTATAAGATCGGAGTGGAAACTAGCTTTCGCTCTAATCTTATAATGTCGGTCTTGTAAGCACCGGGTCCCTGGTTCGGGCCTGGCAACATCCTTTCCTACAAAAGCAGCCGACTCTGCTCCTGCCAAAGACATCGATCGAAGATGTTAGGATACCCGAATTATAAGATCGGAGTGGAAACTAGCTTTTGCTCTAATCTTATAATGTCGGTCTTTTAAGCACCGGGTCCCTGGTTCGGGCCTGGCAACATCCTTTCCTACAAAAGCAGCCAACTCTGTTCCTGCCAAAGACATCGATCGAAGATGTTAGGATACCCGAATTATAAGATCGGAGTGGAAACTAGCTTTTGCTCTAATCTTATAATGTCGGTCTTGTAAGCACCGGGTCCCTGGTTCGGGCCTGACAACATCCTTTCCTACAAAAGCAGCCGACTCTGCTCCTGCCAAAGACATCGATCGAAGATGTTAGGATACCCGAATTATAAGATCGGAGTGGAAACTAGCTTTTGCTCTAATCTTATAATGTCGGTCTTGTAAGCACCGGGTCCCTGGTTCGGGCCTGGCAACATCCTTTCCTACAAAAGCAGCCGACTCTGCTCCTGCCAAAGACATCGATCGAAGATGTTAGGATACCCGAATTATAAGATCGGAGTGGAAACTAGCTTTTGCTCTAATCTTATAATGTCGGTCTTTTAAGCACCGGGTCCCTGGTTCGGGCCTGGCAACATCCTTTCCTACAAAAGCAGCCGACTCTGCTCCTGCCAAAGACATCGATCGAAGATGTTAGGATACCCGAATTATAAGATCGGAGTGGAAACTAGCTTTTGCTCTAATCTTATAATGTCGGTCTTTTAAGCACCGGGTCCCTGGTTCGGGCCTGGCAACATCCTTTCCTACAAAAGCAGCCGACTCTGCTCCTGCCAAAGACATCGATCGAAGATGCTAGGATACCCGAATTATAAGATCGGAGTGGAAACTAGCTTTCGCTCTAATCTTATAATGTCGGTCTTGTAAGCACCGGGTCCCTGGTTCGGGCCTGGCAACATCCTTTCCTACAAAAGCAGCCGACTCTGCTCCTGCCAAAGACATCGATCGAAGATGTTAGGATACCCGAATTATAAGATCGGAGTGGAAACTAGCTTTTGCTCTAATCTTATAATGTCGGTCTTTTAAGCACCGGGTCCCTGGTTCGGGCCTGGCAACATCCTTTCCTACAAAAGCAGCCAACTCTGTTCCTGCCAAAGACATCGATCGAAGATGTTAGGATACCCGAATTATAAGATCGGAGTGGAAACTAGCTTTTGCTCTAATCTTATAATGTCGGTCTTGTAAGCACCGGGTCCCTGGTTCGGGCCTGACAACATCCTTTCCTACAAAAGCAGCCGACTCTGCTCCTGCCAAAGACATCGATCGAAGATGTTAGGATACCCGAATTATAAGATCGGAGTGGAAACTAGCTTTTGCTCTAATCTTATAATGTCGGTCTTGTAAGCACCGGGTCCCTGGTTCGGGCCTGGCAACATCCTTTCCTACAAAAGCAGCCGACTCTGCTCCTGCCAAAGACATCGATCGAAGATGTTAGGATACCCGAATTATAAGATCGGAGTGGAAACTAGCTTTTGCTCTAATCTTATAATGTCGGTCTTGAAAGCACCGGGTCCCTGGTTCGGGCCTGGCAACATCCTTTCCTACAAAAGCAGCCGACTCTGCTCCTGCCAAAGACATCGATCGAAGATGTTAGGATACCCGAATTATAAGATCGGAGTGGAAACTAGCTTTTGCTCTAATCTTATAATGTCGGTCTTGTAAGCACCGGGTCCCTGGTTCGGGCCTGGCAACATCCTTTCCTACAAAAGCAGCCGACTCTGCTCCTGCCAAAGACATCGATCGAAGATGTTAGGATACCCGAATTTTAAGATCGGAGTGGAAACTAGCTTTTGCTCTAATCTTATAATGTCGGTCTTGTAAGCACCGGGTCCCTGGTTCGGGCCTGGCAACATCCTTTCCCACAAAAGCAGCCGACTCTGCTCCTGCCAAAGACATCGATCGAAGATGTTAGGATACCCGAATTATAAGATCGGAGTGGAAACTAGCTTTTGCTCTAATCTTATAATGTCGGTCTTGTAAGCACCGGGTCCCTGGTTCGGGCCTGGCAACATCCTTTCCTACAAAAGCAGCCGACTCTGCTCCTGCCAAAGACATCGATCGAAGATGTTAGGATACCCGAATTATAAGATCGGAGTGGAAGCTAGCTTTTGCTCTAATCTTATAATGTCGGTCTTGTAAGCACCGGGTCCCTGGTTCGGGCCTGGCAACATCCTTTCCTACAAAAGCAGCCGACTCTGCTCCTGCCAAAGACATCGATCGAAGATGTTAGGATACCCGAATTATAAGATCGGAGTGGAAGCTAGCTTTTGCTCTAATCTTATAATGTCTGTCTTTTAAGCACCGGGTCCCTGGTTCGGGCCTGGCAACATCCTTTCCTACAAAAGCAGCCGACTCTGCTCCTGCCAAAGACATCGATCGAAGATGTTAGGATACCCGAATTATAAGATCGGAGTGGAAGCTAGCTTTTGCTCTAATCTTATAATGTCGGTCTTGTAAGCACCGGGTCCCTGGTTCGGGCCTGGCAACATCCTTTCCTACAAAAGCAGCCGACTCTGCTCCTGCCAAAGACATCGATCGAAGATGTTAGGATACCCGAATTATAAGATCGGAGTGGAAACTAGCCTTTGCTCTAATCTTATAATGTCGGTCTTGTAAGCACCGGGTCCCTGGTTCGGGCCTGGCAACATCCTTTCCTACAAAAGCAGCCGACTCTGCTCCTGCCAAAGACATCGATCGAAGATGTTAGGATACCCGAATTATAAGATCGGAGTGGAAACTAGCTTTTGCTCTAATCTTATAATGTCGGTCTTGTAAGCACCGGGTCCCTGGTTCGGGCCTGGCAACATCCGTTCCTACAGACCAAATTCTTCAGTACAAAGTAACCAACAAACCCGAAGTCAAAAATAAGAAATGGGCACAAATGAAGAAATATATATATATATATATATATATATATATATATATATATATATATATATATCACTTGTCCTGAGTCCTATACTGATTACTATTTTTGAAAGTCTCCATACATATTATGTATCGTTCAAATGTATTCATTCCGGTGCCCACTCGCATTGACAAAGTGAGGTGAAATGCTCAGTCGCTTCTTCCACTTACACGTGGTAACTATGCTTCTGAGTTCATATTTCTGTTCGAGGAGGTACTAATTTTCTGATTTGTAATTCAATTGATTTATTTTTCTCCTTCCACTAGCCAGTAGACAGTTCCAATGGTGTCTATAGTTAAATACTATCGCCATTGTCAGAAACTGGCTATTCTATCGGTTTTAATTCGAATTGTATGGCTGTCCTGACGAGAATGCAATTTCGAACTAACCGCCATTTTTTGTGTAGTTTCAATTGATTGTTCTCTATGTCTTAATCTTTTATCTTGAGCTAATTATTATTGCCTTTTCTCATTTTTGCCGTGTTTTCTTTTTATTTTTATTTATATTTATATACTTTTAATTGTGAATTTTGTATCCTAATATTCTTCTCATCCCCCTTTCCATTGTAGTGATATGTTACCTTCTATTTTTATCCTTAGTCTTGGTCTATAGTTACTCATTTGTAACAGGTATGCTAGAGATGGGTTTTTTTGTTCATACAGTAGTTTATGCATAATTTACGATTAAAATCTTTCATTTTTTATTTAATTATATATATATATATATATATATATACACACAAATTCATGGATTAACAGTCCACTTGAAAGAGCCAATCCGAACGCAGAATAAACAGCCCAGTCATTCTGAAACAGAGAACTAATACAAGATTGTTCTACCACAAAGTTTCTGTTGTATTTTGGGACAATCCTCGATGGCAGTATGGCCTGTAATAATCATTGTCTAATAAATCTCTTTCCCGTATAATCGCGACATAATTTCGTCTCGTAAATAAATAAAATATTTAAAATTGCTTGTGTTTTTTAGAACCAACTTGGTCAATAGGTATATCTAAATAAAAGGATCCCAGAAACGTTGTTGTTTACTTGTTGACGTAAAATCGACTGTTGATGGTTTTTCTGTATTTTGTCCAACGTCATTAAAAATGTCTGCTGTTAGCGTGCGCGCACGTTATATGCATGCTAGTGTCCAGATCACACTCAAAACCGTACACCGATTGATTTTGTGACTTTTGTTCTTTTTGGGGTTTTCAAATATTTGCAAACTTGGTTGAACACAAATGAGTTAAAATGGATTAAGCTGGAAAACATGTGTATACAGAGAGAAAAGAAAAAATAATTCTGGATCATGATCTGCTTTCAATTATGAATTTAGATTTTACTTTAGGCACTAGTTTTCTGTGACATTAGGATCTAGCAGAATTTTCTGTGGTATAAATATACAAGAAAGATCAATCTTGCATAAAGCATTGATTATGAAACACTTTCCAACTTCAATGCAATTTTATTTAAACATCTAAAATTGCGATACATTCCTCGGTAATATTTTTAAAATTATCACAATACTAAATTAATTTATTATATTTGAAAACTTAAAACTTCATTGAGAAAAATGAACTTCATTCAAAGGTCGGCATTAAAATATAAATTGCCTGGTTTAAACATCTCTAGAATGCGATACACTCCTCGGTAATATTTTTAAAATTATCATAATACTACAATAGTTTATTATATTTGAAAACTTCATCGAAAACAAATGAAATTTATTCAAATGACGTCATCGAAATATAACACGCCTGGCTCTCTCTATAAAAGCAGCATTTCATTCATGAACTTTTTTCCATTCATTTCATTCATCACAATACCATAATAATTTATTTTATTTAAAAAGTTGAGACCATGGAGGTACAAGTAATTAAACTCTATGTTTAAAACTTCATCGAAAAAATCGTCCTTCTCTCTGTAAAATCAATGAATATTTCATTCATATAGCTATATTGCAGACTCCATGAGCTAAATAATTTTGCTTTAAAGAAATGCAGCATTTCTTATACAACTCATTCTACATATTTTGCTGTTTACATTTTCCATAAGTGGAAATTAGGCTTCGTTGTAGAAATAATCAAAGTTTGATGATCATTTAAACTCAAATATATTGTATTTGTGTTGTTTCAGTATGTAGATGTACAGAATTTAAGCAAAAATAAAGCAGTTTTAGGACGGATACAACACTAAATATGAATTAAAAAGAACTTTAAAAATCACGATTTTGACACAAGATGAATGCTATATTTTATTTTGAAGTGAGTCACGTGATCTCTTCATATAATGGTCACGTGATCGCTTCATATAAAAGGTGTAATTATTATTTTAATTTTTATTTAAAAATTTACTGAATACATTTTGCTGAAATTTTTTTTATGTATTTTATGGGATAATTTGAATATTTCCCTAAACGTTCGAAGCAATTTGTGAATTTTAAATCCGCTTAAAAAATGTTTGAGAAATTAGGTCCCATACGGATCATTGTATTTCATTTTTTCAACTCGGTTTCAATCCAAAACTAATTGGATGATATTATTCATTTATATTCCCATATGTTCCACAGACTGTCTGAACAACATACTAAAATTTCATTTGAATGAAGTCATTTTTACGGCAGTTATCGTGCTAACTGACAGACAGACAGACAGAATGAACAAAGTCATAAACACTTTTCAACTTTGTTGTAAGGTGTTAATAAGAATCCCCCCCTCCCCCCTTCCATTTCGTTGACCCATTTTGTCTTTATGATTTCGGTTTTGTTGAGCTGTCCAGTACTTCAGAAGGAAATCCAACGTATCCTATGCTGCATTGTTTATTAATTTGTGAAAATTAAGTTGCTTAAGTTTTTCTCATCCTTTGCACAAAAGGTTTTAAACTTATAAACATAACATAACTCGTGTTAAGTAGGAATTAAAACTTTCAATATTTATGTATGTGGTAAAAAGTTATTAAGTTATTTTTTTAATATTTATTTTATTTGTTAAATTAGCATTAACTTGGCCTCGTAATCGTGTGTACATTATCATGCGTCCGAAAAATAACCCACTTATTTGCAGCCTCCGGTATCAACCTGTGAATAAACATCATTCTTAAAAAATAAACAGCAAATGCACACTCTAAAATGATGAGGCATGTTTTTTAAACTTATATATTTATTATAATTATTATTTGAAATAAGTAAAATTATTATTCAGATTTTCGGTTGAGACTTAATATATAATTAAAGTAAAAAGCTTTTGAAGGTTTTCATCAATACCTTTTATGAAATGTAAATTCAAATTGATTCTTTTTATTGTCAAAACATTTTCAATCCAATTCCGTATCTTATACTTTTTCACATGCATAGAAATACATTTTATATTGCTGTTTTTTTCTCTATAATTACAATGTCGAAAAATTGCGATATGTATAGTTTTCTTTGCAAGCGTTCAACCGTGTTATATATGTATTTGTTAGGGGTAATATGGTCAATGGTTTTATTTTCCTAAAATGAAAAAAAAGAAATGGAATCATGTTGAAACTCGAGTTTTCACCGGATATTCATGCTTCAGGTTGACAACACAAATTCGCCGTTTTTAGAATAGAGTATGTGTGTGTCCGCCTGTGCAAAATATGTATTCACTATAGCTCAAAAACTATTCGATGAAATTTTGTAAAATTTATATTGATTTGAAAATACTTGTGGGTTTATAGACGTGTGTATGGGTTATCCTGGGGTTGATTAGATTTTAGTACGATTTGGAAAAATAAAACCTGCTTTGCAGAATGAACCTCAAAAATCATCAAAATATTAAGTAAACGATTAGATATGTGCTGGAAGTATTAATTAAATTCTTGATTTATGCGTAATTTTTAACGATAAAGGGAATAAGACCAATCTCATTAATCTAGGAAGAATCATTCTCAAGATATTAAAGTTTATGAAATTTTGAGCAACTGACGATACTTTTCAATGTAGTTAAAACACTATTCAATGAAATTTCTTAAATTTTGGTAGGTAAGTCACTTGTAGATTATACTCGTGCTGATTAGATTTTGGTATGATTCGAAATAATGGAACTCTTTCGTCTTTTGCGAAATGACCCACAAAACCATTAAAAAATCTGAAATTAAAGGCTATGTATGTTTAAAAGTATTCAGTAAATGCTTGTTTTATACTTAATTTTTAACGGCAAAACGAATTATACCAACCCCATTATAATAAAATCAACCGTTCTTGGGATTTTTTTTCTTTCAAATTTTGAGGTGCTGACGAAAGTGTATCTTTCAGGATTTTTTAGCCGAGAGGGGCGAATGAAACTTCAGGGAGGAGGGGGGGGGGGGGGCAAGTTTTCCATCTGCCCTATACAAATATATCTAAATGATGTCACATAGAGACTAGGCTAACATAAAATGTCTCGGGGGTGGGTGAATAATCGTCCCAGGGGGGGGGGGGGGGAGCTTCGCCCCTCCCCTGGATATATGTTTGAAAGAAACACTAGTTAACGAGGCGACGAATTTTAAATAAGCATTCGTGGTTTTTTGTGCAATTAAACCTAATTTAATGCAATATGAAAGCAAGGGAAAATAAATAGTAAATTAATATATTTGATTGAATATTTTTAATTTTGAAACCACCTGTATTTTTCACATTTTCGAGAGGTGTGCTTGTTTTTGAAGCGCAAACTTTCATGTATTTTCGCCAGAAATTTTCATGAAAAAAAGAAAAAAAAATCTCCGCGAAACAAAAAATAAATTACTTTATTTCGCCGCCTTTTCTCTCATTAATAAATCAGAGCTGGATCCTCGCATCATCTCCAACTTCCATGTCCCAAGTCGATTTGTCAAAAGATCCCCGAAATTAATTTACCACAGCGGAACATACAAAAAGAAGGGAAGAGTTATCCCTCCCACCCGTACCCTAGAGCGCCCTGGAGTGCATAAAAGGTCGTTTGCGGTATTAAAGTTCATTAAATAGCCTCGTAGAGCACAACAAGCGATCAATGCGCTGGCACCTTTGCATGTTTTGCTGTTCCGTCCCCTTTCGGATCCACCCATAAAACCTAGTGTAACCATAGCGACCTAGAGTCATCGTGATTGGACTAGGTGGCCCACACCCCTCTGCCTAGGACGCTTGGCGACGGGTGGGTCCCGAAAAAGAAACCCATCACGCCAAGAGGTCTTCGCCAAGATTTTCCTCATGTGATGGGGAACAAAGTGGATCCTATTGCCCGGACGAAAAAGTGATCAATCCACAACTTTTCCCTTGTGTCAATTTGCAAAATTAAATACTTCGTTAGTTAACAGCATAGAGGGTTGATGTAAAGTGCCAACCAGTTTCTGCGAGGGAAAATATCTTTCTTCTTCTGGATATAAAATATAGAGCACCAGCATTAACAAAGGCTAGAACATGTCTGTATCTAGTGCGGGTGCTCTGTTTTTTATATCCTGAAAAAGGAGGTTATTTTATGCCCTAGAAACCATTCGATACTTTTATTAAATCTTGTATGCTGTTAACTGACAAAAAGGATATATTTTTTCAGATTAATTCGGACAGCAATTTGAGCCAATTTTGCGAGCCAGTATGCTCAGTGGTAAATTTCCTCATAATACATAGTGTACGTATTAAAAATATTGTGATGGGGTCAAAAATCAGACTCACTGATTTTGATCGTCTTACACGTGTTAAGCATCCTTGAATACATATTTTCAATTATGTTCGTGAGTCTTTTTGTGGGTTCGTTATCACTAAAAATTATTGAACTGGTCAAAGAAAATTTAGTACAATTATTTCGATTGTAAAACCTATTAATTTTGAGATTCATGTCAAAATCAGGATCTTAAAAAGAGAGGGAAATTGACGATCGAATGGGGACTAAAATACCATATTGCGTTTTCTAATGTCGAACCCTATAGAGAATTAATGTAATTGGTCAAGTGATGGGGGGTGTTATTATCCCACTACCTTACCTACGCCACTGAAGATGTCTATAGATTTTCATAAAAGTCACTCAATTTTTCGAACAGATTTTAGAATATCTAACGAAATAATGTACAAATTCTAATTGTGAGGTTTATGTGCTAGACAGATCAAATTTTTTCACTTATCATGCATTACACATAATGTATATAAATGGTAACATATTGTGCTGGTTTTAAAAATGTGATTATAAAATGTTGTATTTACACATTTCGTGCATACCATGTATAGATCTTTATAAACACGAATGGATCAGTTTTCTAATGACGGTTGTGCTTCTGTCTACCATGTACCTTCCACAGTGTGCATATGAACAATTTCAATGAATTTTTGTTTGATTATTGCAATTGATAAACACGAGAAAGCCTATGTAAAAAAAATCGGCTAGTTAAGCAACATGAAACAAATGCGCGAATTGTTTAGCTGTTTCGGAAGCAAAGTGTCCCATTAGTAACCATTCCAGCTAAGGCAGAAAAAATGTCTGTGAATTAGACAAGCATTTTCTTTCTTTAACTGAAGCGACTGCTTTGCCTGATCTAAGTCAACATATTTGGAAAAATTTTCAACTTTATTTTAGGCACTGTTCACTTCCCCTCTAAGATCACCCCCATTTTTTCCATTAAGGGAATGTGTCCTGTAACATAAAGAATATATACAATAAATACATATGTAATCATATGTTTATTTGTTTAGTACATAATGTATACATACTCGGTGAACTTTCATCCTGCTATTTGATATATCACGGTGCAATCTTAATCGCATTTAGGTTTTTAGTATGCGAAAGTCTTGTGACTTGTCGTGGATACATATTATCCTCCTCTTCACCCTCTTGTTTTTACTCACTCACTAAATTTATAAACATTTCATCGGTCATCTTCTGTCGCTCATCTTCATTCATTCAATCATAAAAGCCGTATTTCTTAACAGGTTGTGAAAATATGAGGTATATCTTATGTCGCTCTTCTTCATTCTTTCAATCATAAAAACCGCATTTCTTAACAGGTTGTGAAAATATAAGGTATATCTTCTGTCGCTCATCTTCATTCATTCAATTATAAAAGCCGTATTTCTTAACAGGTTGTGAAAATATTAGGTATATCTTCTGTCGCTCATCTTCATTCATTCAATCATAAAAACCGTATTTCTTAACAGGTTGTGAAAATATAAGGTATATCTTCTGTCGCTCATCTTCATTCATTCAATTATAAAAGCCGTATTTCTTAACAGGTTGTGAAAATATTAGGTATATCTTCTGTCGCTCATCTTCATTCATTCAATCATAAAAGCCGTATTTCTTAACAGGTTGTGAAAATATAAGGTAGGATCAAAAAGTTCGGAGACTGTACTGATATCTCCAACCCTGATTGGAGGACAGGGGAATTACTTTTACCGTGGCGTAGTGGCACATGTGACCTGAGATGTGAAAAGGAAGAAGCAGGTGTTTTTCCAGACACTGCTTGTCAGTGAACTGTAGTCATTCGCGTTCGTCGAAAACTGAAATAATGTTTGAAGCACAACGTTGTGCTTCAAACACCGTTTCCGTTTTTGACGAACGCGAATGACTACAGTTCACTGACATGCATTGTCTGGAAAAACCGTACACTGCGGACCTGCTTTTTCTTTTCCAGATCTCATGTCACATGTGCCTCTACGCCACGGTAAAAGCATAGTTCCCCTCTCCTCCAATCAGGATTGGAGATATCAGCACAGTCTCCGAACATTTTGATCCTATCTTGTAGAATATTTTTTACTAATCCTATAAGCAAGAGATCATCAACATCATCATCATACCCTTCTTATTTATCATCATATTCTTCTTATTCGTTATCATTTCCTTCTTATTCATCATCATATCCTTCTTATTCATCATCATATTCTTCTTATTCGTTATCATTTCCTTCTTATTCATCATCATATCCTTCTTATTTACTATCATATCCTTCTTATTCGTTATCATTTCCTTTTTATTCATCATCATATCCTTCTTATTTACCATCATATCCTTTTTATTCATCATGAGCAACAGCTTTTTCTTCTTCGGTTTCACTGAAAGAATTTTTAGAATTTCATAAGATTTGTCTTTTGAACTTTATCAGAAAATGTGATCAGTCCGTGGAAAAAAGAGCTAACTCGAATAACGAGATTCGGATTATCGAGATTCGACTGTATACTATGTTCGTAATAGCATTTAGCACGGTTGATTACATGTATCAACTAGTGTAAGAAGGTAAAAAAGTCTCTTCCTCGTTAATTGAGAAAGTTACTACAAGAAATGCAGGGAAAATTCTGTCAACAGAAAAAATAATTAATTCATTCTAGAAGATCACTATTGTCAATAAAAATATTATAATTAAGTATAAAATAAAGAAAAAACAAGAAACCTAAGGAAATATGGAAGGGAATGAAACAAACAAAAAATTAAATCAATTACATTACTGTCAAATTAATAATAAATAAGATTATATAATTTTTCTGGTAGAAGAATTTTCTTTATTTTACTACAGTTCTCTATGCTGTTAAACAAAATGGCTTCAACCACAATTAAATAAATAGACCAAGATAATTGTATAAAGCTTTTACGCATTTCCCGCGCTTTCACTAAAAATATAACGTTCAGATTCACCACAAAAATTAGCTACTCTATTCTTCAAATAACCCCAATTCTTGGTAGTTACAGATGATCAATTTCGTGGGGCGTTATCGCGTATAAAGAGAGAATTCTGAGAATCTTCTGGAATAGCTTGGTGTAATTGGATGATGTATTTAAACCTCAGATCGGTGAAGAATATATGTACTTCGCGAGCAAAAATGTAATTTCTGCATGTGATGTTGGAAGTGGACTTTTGATTTGCATAAGCTGGAAGTTATGAAAATTTTTAGACTTTAGCATTGGAAATTGTAGTGTTGAGTAGTCTTTATCAGTGAGAACCGCCCTGGTGTAATCCTTTGAAAAGGACTAACATTTTACTAAACAACAAGACATACTGCACAGCACTTAACGAGCTTATAACTCTTTACTGCGCATAATATACAACATCTTACTGCGCATAATATACAACATCTTACTGTGCAAACTGTACAACTCATTACTCTGCATATTATGCAACACTTTATTGTCCATACTATAAAAGACTTTACCACACAACTATGCGTACTATAAAACAATTTACTTCACAACGATATATACTGTACATAATTTTTTATGCATAATTCACAACATATTGCATCATATACAGCATCTCACTTTGCATACTATACAACACATTACTGTACATATTTTACAACACTTTACTGTGCATACTATGCAAGACTTTACTGCACAACTATGTGTACTATAAAACAATTTACTTCACAACTATATATACATACACAATTTTTCTATGCACTCTTCATAACAACTATGTATCTTACGAAATATATAACTTCTCCAGAAATGCATGAGAACCTGAAGTATGGAGAAATCACAAAAAGGAACTGAAAATTAACAGAAAAATGAGAGAAATGGTGGAAAACGTGCTTTTTTGATACCCTGCAGTGGGATATAAGTATTGTCAAGTAGACCACAATCTTGCGTTTGCAAGCAGCTTTAAGAACTTTAAGTTCTTATCTATATTTTAATATATGGTGAAATGTTTCGGTAAAACGAAATTTGTTGAAGATGAAATTATGCTTAATGTAGAAACAGTGTATTGAACTGATAATTAAAATATATTCTGGCAAAATATAAGCAAAATGGAAGTCTGCTTTCGATGAAATTATTATTAGGTTCCATCAAATTCCGTCGATTACACATTTAATTGTAATAATCTATGTACATCGACACCTAAGTCAAACAACAACGACTAAGAACGAGATTTTACTGTTTATAATATCAGAATATGTAGTAGCAAATTCTGATCAAGGCGGAAATCTGGCTAAGGCGGATCTGTTTCTTGGAATTCGCTCGTATTAGCCCCATCCAATTCCATCGAATACACGTGTCGCTGTAACTATAATTAATCTATGTACAGTAATACTCGAGTGAAACGAAGTCTGCAAAAAACATAATTCTGCTAAATAAAGAATCATTTTACTATTCAGAATATCAGAATATGCAGTAATAACATCTGGCCAAGGCATAAATATGCTTTAAACATAATTTTTTTTTTGGACCCACCCAATTCCGTTGAATTTCAGATTTTACTGTAATTATAATCTATGCGCAGTGATACCTATGTAAAACGAAATCAGCTAAATAAAGAATCATTTTACTATTCAGAATATCAGAATATGCAGTAGTAACACCTGGCCAAGGCATAAATATGCTTTAAACATAATTTTTTTTTTCGACCCACCCAATTCCGTTGAATTTCAGATTTTACTGTAATTCTAATCTATGCGCAGTGATACCTGTGTAAAACGAAATCAGCTAAAAACAAAATTATCTTTAAAAAATAATTAGATATTGTCGATAATTTCATAAATTATTGAAAAAGCGTGATTCAGAGTTACCCATTCTACATTTTTTTCACCATTTCAATGCATCAAAAACAAATGTGAAATTTCAACAATTTTAAGATGGAGTAGAAGGTAAAAAAAAAATAATGCCATTTCTTTTCTAATAATTTATTCCATTTCATAATCGCAATATCACGCTTAATTCACCTCTCTGATTTCTACGCCTAAATTAATGTGGGAATTATAAAGCGGATTTGTCTGACTGTCTACGAAGGCTGTCTAGTTTTCACCCACCGGATATGCGACATTGTTATATTTCCATTTCAAAAATATGCATATGGTGCTGAAATGTATCGCATTGCAATTAAGTCTGTTCAACAAAGGCTGATGAAACATGCTGGTGAAATATTTTAATGAAATCCACTTTGAATATATTTGAACATAACTGTATAGAATAAATCTTATAGAATTCAATAAAATTATGGATATATTTTCCTATAATAGTTAATAAAGATACCATAACATTATATTATGATTTGTAAAGTTTGTATCAAAGCACCGACAGTAAGATATATAGATCAGAACCGTTTTGACTATCAGAGGACCAACAATATGTTTTGGAGCATATTTCAATATCAATATATGAACCGAATATGACTGCAATAGCTAATGAAGTAATACAATATATATAATAAACTTTTAAAGTTACATGATTTTAGTAAAATGCACCAAGAAGCAAAATAATAATCTTTAACCGTCGCAACATTCTTGGTCATATGCGACTAAAAATAAAATCGTGGGGTGTACATGAAAGGATTGTATTTAAACATTAACAGAATTTTTAGGAACAATGTAAGTGATAACGTAGAAATGACATATATGAGAATTATTACATTCAATTCATTTAAACTTCTCTTTGACACTTTTGATTTAAAAATCCATCATTGTTATATATGTCATTTCTATATTATCATTTCTACTGCGCCATAAAATGTTGTCTTTTGTGAGTTTGTAATAAATTTTTCATCAGATATCAAATCAAATCTTTTATATGATAAACTTATAGAGGCTCTTTGTATATAAAAACATCAATTCATAACGCGCCATGAGTAGTAAAAAAGCAGTTAAATTTTCTCTCTCTCTCTTTATATATATATATATATATAAAACTCTTTCTAACTATCTTACAACATTGGGAATTTTGCGGGCCGTTCTGAGCATGAAACCGGGGAGGGGGTGATTACATCAAATTTGATGAAAAATTGCATTGTCATCACAAATAAGCACGTAAAATTTAAAAAGAAAATCACCTCGATAGTGGTGGATCAAAATTTTACCCAAACAAACAGAAAAATAATCAACATAAATAAATTTGTGCAAAAAATAAAATCGTTTGACATCTGTTCGTAATGTTATGCCAAAATATCGCAGATGTTTTTTTTTTTTTTTTTTCAAATATAGAGACAAATTAAATTGTGAATTTCCTAATAAAGTAGTAAGATAGTAAACAAATCTGGAAAATAAGTATCAATAGCAGATCAAATTTAAATGGCGTTTATTTCATCGGTCTTCTAACATCGAATCTCCCTCTCTCTCACACCTTGATTAAGACGTGAATTACTGTGACGTAGTTTGCAAGGAATTCTGGGTAATGGTACGAAACACTTGGTTCATGCTTCAAATTATAATTGTAAAACTCGGCAGCGAATTCATTCAAAGCCGTCTTTAGCAAGACATTAGTAAATGTTAGAGGGTGTTCATTATAAAGTCCTTCAACTTTTCGTCACGCAATGAACTAAAAATTATGCCGTAAGTATAAATGGAAGTTGAACGTGTTTCGTCTTTGTATATATAGAAGCAATTGCATAAATTTGTGTGCTTGAATCATAATAGCATAACAGTGGCTGCCGTGATAACACATTTTGAAAGGGAAAGTTATTACATAATTATATCTAAATTAGTAAAAATGCTATTAAATTAATAATTTTAGGTCATATTAATCTATATAAATAAAATTTAAAAATATGTATGTGTGTTTGTCTCATCATCACGGGAGAACGGCTGCACCGAATTTTATGAAATTTTTTGGGATATATGTTTTATTTCTCATTTTTACTTTCCCTGCAATACATGGTAATGTATAGGAAAAGTATTGGAATCATGTCGAAAATCGCAACTCGTTACTTTCCCTGCAATACATGGTAATGTATAGGGAAAGTATTGGAATCATGTCGAAAATCGCAACTCGAGTTTTCGACGGATCTACACGTTTCGAGACCTCTAGAATACGAAAAAACTATTTTTAGCGTGACGTCTGTGTGTGTGTGTGTGTCTGTCTGTCTGTGTATCTGTCTGTGTGTCTGTCTGTGTGTCCGTCTGTCTGTCTGTGCAGATTTTGTATCCACTCTAACTAAAAACCTAATTGACCGAATTTCATAAAATTTGGTAGGTAAGTCACTTGTGCACGAATCTGGTGCTGATTAGTTTTGGGTATGACTCGGGTTAAAAGAACCCGCCTTTTGTGCGAAATGGCCCGCAAAAGCTTGTATCTACTCTAACTGAAAAACTAATGGACCGAATTTCACAAAATTTGGTAGATAAGTCGCTTGTAGGCTACCCTGGTGCTGATTAGATTTTGGTATAATTCGAAAAAAATAACCTGCCTTTTTTTGCAAAATGGCCCGCAAAAATCATCAAAATCTAAACTTAAGAACTACGTATGCTCAAATATAGTCATTAAATGCTTGTTTAATACGTAATTTTTAGCGAAAAAAAGAAAAAGACCAACCCCATTACACTAGGACTAGCCGTTCTCGAGATGTTTTAGTTTTTCGTATTTTTCCTACACCATTTTTGAAAATAAGTCCAGTTTTCAAATGAGAACGAAAATTGAATTAAAAATGAATTAAATTTAATTTAAATAAATAGAACGTGAATATAAGTCTGCAGGGAAAGTCATGTGCTGCCCACATCAGATTTTTTTTCTGATATACGTATCATTTTCCAACACGTATGCGCGGAATAGCGTGAATTAGACAACACGATTTTGTCTATCGGCCATTACCGAATACAACTAATTTATGTAGTACTTTCACTGATTCAATTCATGCAATTTTAAAATCTCATAAGGTGTTGAAAATTGTATTTTTCATGCTAATACCACATTCATTATCCAATTAAAAAGTTAAATATTTAAAAAACAACTTTTGTATATTTGAACACCAGAAATTGACATTTCCAAGCAGTGTTTCTCAACTCTTTTGTGATTTCCGCTTCCTGGTAGGAAAAATTGTAGGAAAGTTCTACCGCCCACTTCGTTTACTTTATTATATGTAGGAAATCCTTACTCCCCCATGTCGAAAAATTTCAAGCAAAACAATTTTTTTAAACATTCAAAAAAATATATTTATTATTGAATATTTATTAATATATTGTAGGTAGAATTAAATCTTTGAAAATCACGTACAAGTAGATTTTTATGTTCGTGTCAAATGCTCTTACTAGAGCCACTTTTGAAAACCAAGCGGAGAAAACACCCGTACACGCAACCTTCCTTATGGCATGAATTTAGGGTTGCCAGATGCTGAAGTTCAAAAGATGGTTGCCAGATTTGGGCGATTTATCGCCAATTTGTTGACATTTCAAAGGTTTGAGAAGCTCCTCGAAATAACCAGTATTCTACGAGATAGGAGAGATTTCCAGAAATTTCTGTTGAAAGTCTATAAAAGGAGTCATCATTCAGTTGGATAACAGTTGACGTGATACGAGTTACATTGAACTGTGATATTCGTCAATGTTTTGAGAATAGCATCGGCTGTTTTGTGAAATTAGTGGATCATTTAAGTGATGTTTTACTATATATTGTTCCTGTTTACGCCGTACTTTTGAATAACGCTTTATTTATCCAGAAATTTGGACTCATTCTTATATCTCGAGCATACACCCACAATTTCAGAAGATAATTTGTGGCAATATTATGCTATCCAAAGTCTTTAATTTATATCCACGGATTAGCCTCTGTAGATATAGAACGACCATGGGGGGACCAAACCACCTAACTCAACATACCACTCTTGCTGGAAATCACTGATATCATTAATGACGTCATTGAGCTTGATTAAATTCTTTTAAATAAGTAATGTCTGGCTATACAGTTGTGCGCAAATTCTAAATAAGAGTGTGCCATCAAGTAAAAGGGATATGTTTAACTATCATGAATCCAATATTTGAATCACCTGGTATTATGTTTTGAATCTTCGCGTGCAAATAACGGTGACGAAATTTATATGATTTGTAGTCAGATCTCCACATTTGGTGACATTCTACGCTCTCTTATATTTTCTGCATTACCAGCCTATGGAGAATATCAACAATTGTTGACATTCTTCATAGGCTGGTAATGAAGAGGATATTTTCTGGTAATGAAGAGGATATTTTCTGGTAATGAAGAGGATATTTTCTGGTAATGAAGAGAATGCGCGATTTAATATATGTATCTTTCAGATCAATTTTTTGGGTGAAAGTTGGCGATGCAAATAAGCATTTTTATATTAAATGTAATTTTGGGGTATAAATTTAGTAAAAAGACTATTTTCTGAATATTTTTCAGATTTTGAATATTAAATTGATATTATACGCATTCTAAAACATCGTTAATTTCAATTGCTGATTTTATTTATTTATTTATTTATTTTATTTATTTATTTTTGCATCGGGCGAAGTTTTACTGAACTCAGGAGGCCAACCTGTTAAGTGTACGTTCTATTTGGGGGGGGGGGGGGGTCAGATCATCATCTTGAGCATTTCTTCATTTCTTGATGTATTTGATGAGCAGTAACATGCCCCTTCTTTTAAAACATGTATTGTACCATATTAAATATATATTATTATTTAAACCTTTTCATTATAAGTGTGAGGGAGGTTATATTTAGGCAATAAAAACTCCCCCCCCCCTTACCGCTCTGTTGTAATATGCAGAGTGTTCTATAAAGATTGACACGCGCTGTAATTCTTTACCTGTTGAAGATAAGTGGACAATGTAAATTGCAAAAATATTGAAAGAAAGGTAGTAAATAAGACTATGTTAATCAAATAGTCCTCCCATTCATTTTTAAAAAGTTACACTTTTTAAATTTTTACACGACCCCCTTAGGTTCCCGACCGTCCAAACAGTTACCTTACACCTTTCTGGTAGGTCGGACGGTCTGGGTTTCAACAACAACAACGACCCCCTTAGGCAATTTGGCCAATCAGAAATTTTTTATTTTTAATGCAATAAGATCATAAAAAAACGCGTATTTGTATCTTTAAAATTGAGCGAGTTATGTTTAATTGAAAATTGAATATTGTGAATGGGAACCCTATATCAAATTAGAAATGCAAATTTCTGACATATCACAAAAAAGATATAAACTGGATGATAATACATAGGATACCTAACCGCGTAATGAGTACCAGTACTTTATACGAACTCTGCCAGTGTAATGCTTTATTTAGATGCATTTGTGATAAAAAATTTTGACACATATTAGCGTATTTTTGATCTAAGCAATTTCCATCGTCAATTTGTTTATGATCCCTATTTTCACTAATAAAACAGCCTTTCATATGGTACGGAAAAGTGGCATAAGTGAAATTTTTTCCTTTATCATAAGTCAGTTGATTTTAAAGATACAGATATGCGGTTTTTTTAACGATCTTATTGCATTAAAAATAACAATTTTCTGATTGACCGAATTTGTCTAAGGGGTCGTATAAAAATTTAAAAAGTGTAACTTTTTAAAAATTAATGGAAGGACTATTTCATTAACGTAGCCTTATTTCCTATCTTACTTTCAACATTTTTGCAATTTACATTGCCCACTTATCTCCAACAGGTAAAGAATTAAAGCGCGTTTCAATCTTTTTGGGACACCCTGTATAGCTCTTAAAAATAAAGTCTTTTTCTAGGGAAAGGGAGGCGTACTGTGTAGTTTGGGAAATTATAAGTAATCATGTTCATAACTTTTTAGCAAAAGAATAAATTTACCGCAATCGCTGCTCAGTTGGTGCGTGGTGCCAGGATCTAAGCTAAATCACAAAAAAGTGATTATTATGGTGAAAATTTAAAACTTTTCAATTGCATAGTTTTGAGCTATTTTCTAAATAATACTATATATTTCAACAAACGTGATATTTGTGTTCGTTGAACCGTTGGGTATTATATTTTTGGAAATGTTAAATGCAGTTTACATTGCACGACCCCCTTTTACACGACCCCCTTAGGCAAATCTGATGTGGGCAGCACATGACTTTCCCTGCAGGCTCAAATTCATATTTTCTTTATTTCTTTAATAATTCATTAGATTGAGTTTAATTGCACTAAATAACACTAAATTTGCATTTTTAATTCAATTTTTATTTTTATTCGGTAATTGGACATTTTTCCGATAGCGGCGTAACAAAAATGCAAGAAATCTCAAATATCTTGAGAATGGCTATAGACCTAAAGTATAATGGAGTCCGTTATATTATTTCTCTCGTCAAAAGTTGCATATAAAACAAGAATTTAATTGATACATTTCAGCATACGTAGTCCTTTTTTTTTTTTTTTTTTAGATTTTGGTGCTTTTTGCGGGCTATTTCGTAAAAAAAAAGACAGGTTGTTATTTACCGAATCTTACCGAAACCTAATCAGCACCAGAGTTTACCACAAGTAACTTATCTACCAAATTTTGGGAAATTTGGTCAGTTAGTGTTTTAGCTAGGGTGGATACATGAAATTTTTGGGGGCCATTTCGTAAAAAAAGGCGGGTTGTTCTTTTCCGAATCGTACCAAAATCTAATCGGCACCAGAGCATGCTACAAGTAACTTATCTACCAAATTTTGTGAAATTTGGTCAATTAGTATTTTAGCTAGAGTGGATGCATGAGATTTTTGCAGGCTATTTCGCAAAAGAAGGCGGGTTCTGTTTTACGAATCCTACCAAAAACTAATTAGCACCAGAGTCTCACTCAAGTGACTTACATACCAAATTTTATGAAATTCGGTGCATTAGTGTTTTAGTTAGAGTGTATACATACATTGCACAGACAGACAGACAGACACACACACAGACCTCACGCTAAAAATATTTTTTTCGTATTCTAGAGGTCTCGAAACGTATAAATCCGTCGAAAACTCAAGTTGCGATTTTCGGCATGATTCCAATACTTTCCCTATACATTACCATGTATTGCAGGGAAAGTAAAAATTAAAAAAATTCTATTCAAAATATCCGCGTTTCATAAACAAAAACAATTTCTTTAATATGCTTATAATAAAACTTGCATAACTTATCAAGTTTTATCTACAAAAGAACCAACATCTCTTGACGTCTATTTACAGACCACATTGAAATCAATCTCTGATAAACACAAAATATCATAAAGTTGTGTATACGTAGCATTAAGATGCCTATCACATTATGAATTTATCTCAATTCAGTGATGAGGCGGTGTAAAGCGTTGACCACGACTGTACAGCATTTTCATCTTTTAAGTATTTTGCTCCTCAATTTTACACAGTTTTCTTTTTAATGGGAATATTTTGTGTCCGTAATTTTAATACATATGAATTCTGTTTTAAGTGATCTAAACCAGACTATTTAGTGTCTGCAAACGGAATTACAGACGTGACAGCAGCTGAATTTCAAACCCAATTTAAAGTGGTTTGAATAAAGTAGATTTAATTATGAATTATCGATCCAGTAATTTCTCTTTACATATTTTATGTATTAACAGTTCGAGTTGATTTATATTTATAAGGAATCAAACTATAATTTTATGAGCATATTTAAGTGATAAATAAATGGCGCATAGTGTTGCTTTCACAGCAACGTTAACTGCATTATCTAATTTTCCACCAATGGTGAAATGAACACGATGAAATAAAGGATCTGACATCAATAAATGGTAAAATACTGCTAATATATATTTTGGAAACTGCTTTGAATGTCCCCTGACAATTCCAGTCTTTTAAACCAACATTGTAGTTCTTAACTAAATATTTTTGGTTCTATTTTGTTCATAGTTAGTTGGCTGTTCTGAATTTGCAAGGATGATTTCACAATGTGCGCATTGCTATAGTGGAAATTAACTCTTGGTATATAACAATTACGAATGTTCTCTGTACGTTAATAAATTTTATATTGATGCTATTGTTGCCATTTGGGATAATAAGTTATTTGTACAAAGTCTGATTAGACCGTGAATTCTATGGAGGTAAAAGTAAGGAGTTAAAACTTTATAAAGAAAACGCCAATATTGTTTGAGAATATAATTCAGATGCTACTGGGATAAGATGAGAAGTTCAGCATTCTATGCATTTCTATGGCGAAAACCTAAAATATTTATTTAAACTGTCCGTAAATTGAATTAATTCACGTTTAATTCAATTTTCGTTCTTATTTGCTAACTGGACTTATTACTTTCCCTGCAATACATGGTAATGTATAGGGAAAGTATTGGAATCATGTCGAAAATTGCAACTCGAGTTTTCGACGGATCTACACGTTTCAAGACCTCTAGAATACGAAAAAAACCATTTTTAGCATGACGTCTGTGTGTGTGTGTGTCTGTGTGTCTGTCTGTCTGTCTGTGTGTGTGTGTCTGTGTGTCTGTCTGTGCAGATTTTCTATCCACTATAACTAAAAAACTAATGGACCGAATTCCACAAAATTTGGTACGTAAGTCACTTGTGGGCGAGTCTGGTGCTGATTAGTTTTGGGTACGATTCGGGATAAAAGAACCCACCTATTTTTGTGAAATGGCCCGCAAAAGCTTGTATCCACTCTAACTAAAAAACTGATGGACCGAATTTCACAAAATTCGGTAGATGAGTCATTTGTGGGTCACCCTGGTGCTGATTAGATTTTGGTATGATTCGGAAAAAAATAACCTGCATTTTTTTGCAAAATGGCCCGCAAAAATCGTCCAAATCTAAACTAAAGAACTACGTATGCTCAAATATATCCATTAAATGCTTGTTTAATACGTAATTTTTAGCGAAGAAAAGAATAAGACCAACCCCATTACATTAGAACTAGCCATTCTCGAGATATTTTAGTTTTTCGTATTTTCTCTACGCCACCTTTGAAAATAAGTCCGGTTACCGAATGAGAAAGAAAATTGAATTAAAAGTGAAATAAATTTAATTGAAATAAAGAGAACGTGGATATAGTCTGCAGGGAAAGTCATGTGCTGCCCACATCAGATTTTTTTCAAAGGTGGCGTAGGGAAAATACAAAAATATCTCGAGAACGGCTAGTCTTAGTGTAATGGGATTGGTCTTATTCTTTTCTTTGTTAAAATTTACGTATAAAACAAGCATTTAATGGATATATTTGAGCATGCGTAGTTTCTTAGGTTAGATTTTGACAATTATTGCTGGCCAATTTGCAAAAAAAGGCAGGTTATTTTTTTCGAATCGTACCAAAATTTAATCAGCACCAGATTCCCCCACAAGTGACTTACCTACCAAATTTTATGAAATTCGGTCAATTATTTTTTTAGAGTGGATACAATATATGCACAGACACACACACAGACTTCACGCTAAAAATAGTTTTTTTGTATTCTAAGGGTCTCGAAACGCGTAGATCCGTCGAAAACTCGAGTTGCGATTTTCGGCATGATTCCAATACTTTCCCTATACATTACCATGTATTTCAGGGAAAGTAAAAAATAACGAGTGTTAATTATACACATAATTAGGGAAACCTTAATTTAAAAATGATCAAATATAATGTATACTAAATACTACGCCTTTCTGTTGTGCAGTTATTTTACTAACACTAGCGACCCTTAGATATAGTCCTTGAAGCATTATGGCATTTTCAAGCGTTTCAATCATAGGAGTTTTATTTCCTCTTTTCTAACTCAATGGTTTAGACAAATGTATAAAATCGTTTTCCAGTTGTTGCCAATAAAATGAAGTAATTAAAATAGAAAAATAAATCATAATATGAAAATTATAAAATATTAAAGAATTGTTGAAAATAAAAAATTTTAATTTCTTGATGTGCAAGAGAATAATTAGGTAATGCATTAGGCTTGGAGTAAGAATATTAAAATGTTCTAATATGAATTTAATAGAAATCTAAAAATTTATTAAGTCAATGAAATTTTAATGACGTTTTTAATTTTAAAATCAGAACATATGCCAATAAACGAAAATAATTTTAAGCAAATTTTATAGAATTTAAAGAATGCGAGTTAATGGTTTTACATTTATGAAATATTAACAAAGATTTTCTACATTTTATTGTGCCACTTTTCACTTTGAAGTTATCAATTGATATAAAGAAATCGAAGAAACGAAAAATAATGGTTTAAAAGTAAGTTTCACATCATTAAAATTACATTAATTGATCTCTGAGTATCAAAATGATTTTTCTTTTAATTTAAGATAATTTCCTAACATATATTCTATTTGCTAAAGTTTTGTGCCGCAATACTTCTCTGCAAAAATTTCCAGGCTCAAATTAATGAGGTGAAGTTTGACTTTGCAACATAATTTTACTTTCCCTGCAATACATGGTAATGTATAGGGAAAGTATTGGAATCATGCCGAAAATTGCAACTCGAGTTTTCGACGGATCTACACGTTTCGAGACCTCTAGAATACGAAAAAACCATTTTTAGCGTGACGTCTGTGTGTGTGTGTCTGTCTGTTTGTGTGTCTGTGTGTCTGTGTGCCTGTGTGTCTGTCTGTGCAGATTTTGTATCCACTCTAACTGAAAAACTAATGGACCGAATTTAACAAAATTTTGTAGGTAAGTCACTTGTGGCCGGGGCTGGTGCTGATTAGTTTTGGGTACGATTCGGAATAAAAGAACCCGCCTTTTTTGTGAAATGGCCCGCAAAAGCTTGTATCCACTGTAGCTGAAAAACTAATAGACCGAATTTCACAAAATTCGGTAGATAAGTCACGTATAGGTCACCCTGGTGCTGATTAGATTTTGGTACGATTCAGAAAAAAATAACCTGCCTTTTTTTGCAGAATGGCCCGCAAAAATCGTCCAAATCTAAACTAAAGAACTACGTATGCTCAAATATATCCATTAAATGCTTGTTTAATACGTAATTTTTAGCGAAGAAAAGAATAAGACCAACCCCATTACATTAGAACTAGCCATTCTCGAGATATTTTAGTTTTTCGTATTTTCTCTACGCCACCTTTGAAAATAAGTCCGGTTACCGAATAAGAAAGAAAATTGAATTAAAAGTGAAATAAATTTAATTGAAATAAAGAGAACGTGGATATAGTCTGCAGGGAAAGTCATGTGCTGCCCACATCAGATTTTTTTCAAAGGTGGCGTAGGGAAAATACAAAAATATCTCGAGAACGGTTAGTCTTAGTGTAATGGGATTGGTCTTATTCTTTTCTTTGTTAAAATTTACGTATAAAACAAGCATTTAATGGATATATTTGAGCATGCGTAGTTTCTTAGGTTAGATTTTGACAATTATTGCTGGCCAATTTGCAAAAAAAGGCAGGTTATTTTTTTCGAATCGTACCAAAATTTAATCAGCACCAGATTCCCCCACAAGTGACTTACCTACCAAATTTTATGAAATTCGGTCAATTATTTTTTTAGAGTGGATACAATATCTGCACAGACACACACACAGACTTCACGCTAAAAATAGTTTTTTTGTATTCTAAGGGTCTCGAAACACGTAGATCCGTCGAAAACTCGAGTTGCGATTTTCGGCATGATTCCAATACTTTCCCTATACATTACCATGTATTTCAGGGAAAGTAAAAAATAACGAGTGTTAATTATACACATAATTAGGGAAACCTTAATTTAAAAATGATCAAATATAATGTATACTAAATACTACGCCTTTCTGTTGTGCAGTTATTTTACTAACACTAGCGACCCTTAGATATAGTCCTTGAAGCATTATGGCATTTTCAAGCGTTTCAATCATAGGAGTTTTATTTCCTCTTTTCTAACTCAATGGTTTAGACAAATGTATAAAATCGTTTTCCAGTTGTTGCCAATAAAATGAAGTAATTAAAATAGAAAAATAAATCATAATATGAAAATTATAAAATATTAAAGAATTGTTGAAAATAAAAAATTTTAATTTCTTGATGTGCAAGAGAATAATTAGGTAATGCATTAGGCTTGGAGTAAGAATATTAAAATGTTCTAATATGATTTTAATAGAAATCTAAAAATTTATTAAGTCAATGAAATTTTAATGACGTTTTTAATTTTAAAATCAGAACATATGCCAATAAACGAAAATAATTTTAAGCAAATTTTATAGAATTAAAAGAATGCGAGTTAATGGTTTTACATTTATGAAATATTAACAAAGATTTTCTACATTTTATTGTGCCACTTTTCACTTTGAAGTTATCAATTGATATAAAGAAATCGAAGAAACGAAAAATAATGGTTTAAAAGTAAGTTTCACATCATTAAAATTACATTAATTGATCTCTGAGTATCAAAATGATTTTTCTTTTAATTTAAGATAATTTCCTAACATATATTCTATTTGCTAAAGTTTTGTGCCGCAATACTTCTCTGCAAAAATTTCCAGGCTCAAATTAATGAGGTGAAGTTTGACTTTGCAACATAATTTTACTTTCCCTGCAATACATGGTAATGTATAGGGAAAATATTGGAATCATGCCGAAAATTGCAACTCGAGTTTTCGACGGATCTACACGTTTCGAGACCTCTAGAATACGAAAAAACCATTTTTAGCGTGACGTCTGTGTGTGTGTGTCTGTCTGTTTGTGTGTCTGTGTGTCTGTGTGCCTGTGTGTCTGTCTGTGCAGATTTTGTATCCACTCTAACTAAAAAACTAATGGACCGAATTTAACAAAATTTTGTAGGTAAGTCACTTGTGGCCGGGGCTGGTGCTGATTAGTTTTGGGTACGATTCGGAATAAAAGAACCCGCCTTTTTTGTGAAATGGCCCGCAAAAGCTTGTATCCACTGTAGCTGAAAAACTAATAGACCGAATTTCACAAAATTCGGTAGATAAGTCACGTATAGGTCACCCTGGTGCTGATTAGATTTTGGTACGATTCAGAAAAAAATAACCTTCCTTTTTTTGCAGAATGGCCCGCAAAAATCGTCCAAATCTAAACTAAAGAACTACGTATGCTCAAATATATCCATTAAATGCTTGTTTAATACGTAATTTTTAGCGAAGAAAAGAATAAGACCAACCCCATTACATTAGGACTAGCCGTTCTCGAGATATTTTAGTTTTTCGTATTTTCTCTACGCCACCTTTGAAAATAAGTCCGGTTACCGAATGAGAACGAAAATTGAATTAAAAGTGAAATAAATTTAATTAAAATAAAGAAAACATTGATATAAGTCTGGAGGGAAAGTCATGTGCTGCCCACATCAGATTTTTTACTTTATAACAATTACTTTCTTGGAAACGAGATTATTGGCTTTTGTGTGTGTATGTGTGTGTGTTTTAATAGTTTTAATAAGTGTGTGTGTTTCAATAGAGAAGATGTTCTTTGACAGATTTTACTTTCCCTGCAATGCATGGTAATGTATAAGGGAAACTATAGAAATCGTGTTAAAAATCGCACATCGAGTTTTCAGCCGATTTTCTCGTTTTGGAACCTCTAGAACACAAAAAAAAACATATTTAGCGTGACGTCTCTTTCCGTGTCTGTCTGTGTAATGTATGATTCCTTTATTACTCTGAAACTAGTTGACCATATTTCATAAAATTTTATAAGCATGTCACTTGTGGGCAGTGGCGTATTTACAGAAAATTGTGCCCATGGCAAACATTGAAATTGCGCTCCTGTCAGAGCATATAGCACCATTTGTTTACATAACCTTCAATAATATCAGGTCAGAAATACAATTTAAGATCGTAGCTTGTTAATAATTTATTAAGCACATTTTTGTATTACATGAAAATTATAACTGAACCTTCCTTGCTTTCATTGATGCACATTGATCGACGATATACTCAAAATTAGTTTCTTCCTTTTCTACACTCAACAAAACGAGATCATATAGTCTACCTCAACCCATGGAGGCCCTTAAATATGAAAGTATTAGTTTTAATTTGCTAAACGATCTCTCGCATCTAGCTATGGAAATTGCAATGGTCAGCATTATCTGCACAATAATACGAAGATTGGGAAAGGCGCCCTCATCTCCATATTGAACAATATATTCAAGGAGATCTTCAGGTCTTACTATTTTAATGTTGACTTGATAGCAGAATCCTTCAGTTCAGAATTTCTTCATATAGCTGCTGTCCATTAATATCATAATATCAGAGCTGTAAACTTCGCCCAAATTTTGGCATTTTTCCTTTAGATGACTAACATCGACATCATAATATAATTCCTCCTCAACCGAACCCGTCCAAACAGATACCTTATACCTCTGTAGTAGGTCCGACGCAAGGTTATTATATCTGTAAGGTTGAGCCACTTCAGCTCTAGCCAATAAGAACACGTAAAGATGCAACGTCACTCGGAACGAAATGTCATGCACGGCCCGGTAGACTCCAATGTTAAAGAATGGGAGCAAAATTAATTTAATCATTTTTTTCATTTAAAATATGAAGTAAATACTCAAATAAAATTTATTTTACTTGAACAGGACTTAAATATGCAATACTGGGGTTTTTTGAAAGGGTACATACATAATAAAACTGTATTTCCCTTTTTGAAAAATATAAATCATCTGAATGTTTATTTTCGCTTTTTGAAACCAGTCAGTGTTATAGGAGGCGATGTTATTTTTAATGAATTTTGTTTTAAATACGCGATTTTACAAAAATATGTTCGGAAAGATTTCTAAACAAGCAATCATTCTAAAATTTTCATTATACACAAATAAACATCGTGTAATTTCTTTTTAAATGCATATAAATAAAGTTATTTTCGATTATGTTATCTCTAATAATTGAAAATCAAAACAATAATTAAAACGCTAACACTAAGAGTTTTATGCCCTTTTAGGGGAGAATGTACTTATGTTTAACTAGTAAACGAAGTTTTGGTCGGACGGTCTGGGTCAAAGAAGTAGAATACCAGGGAATTCATAGTTTTGATAAATTAATTGTTTATGACTGAACAGTAATAGAAACTGCTCTGTGGCGACCCCTTTCAAGTGGCCTAGTGGCGCCCATGGCACGTGCCACGCCTGCCATCCCCTAAATATGCCACTGCTTGTGGATTATTATGGTGCTGATTAGATTTTCGTATGATTCAGAAAAAGGAACTACCTTTTTTTACGAAATGGCCCACAAAAAACGTCAAAATCTAAAATAAAAGACTACGTATGCTCAAATGTATCAATTAAATGCTTGTTTTATACGTAATTTTTGACGGTAAATATAATGAAACCAACCCCATTACTCTAATTCTAACCGTTCTTGAGATATGTTAGTTTTTTTTTTTTTTTTTTACATTGTCTTTGAAAATACGCCCAGTTACCAAATGAAAACAAAAATTGAATTAAAAGTGCACATCCAGTGTCATTTCAAAAATTATGCGTGTAATTTTATGCAATTGAACTCAATTTAATGAATTATTAAAGATATAAAGATAAAATTAATTTGAGTCTACAAGAAAGTCATGTGCTGCTCACATCAGATTTTTTTATTTACGTCCGAAAATTTTCAAGTTATGATTTTTTCAGCAAGGTCATAGTTGTTAACGAAAATTGTACAACATGTATTTTTATTAAAACGAAAGTTAACGACTTACCTTAAAAATCTTATTTTAAAATATGTACATAACCGTGCTCTGAAGATACTATAAGGATTTCAACATGATATTCAAAGAAATTGTTTTGGGACATAAACAGTAAAAAACTCATTCTGAGGAAAACAGCAAAAACTATCCCAGACTCTAAGGGTGGCTTATGGAAACAAAGAAAAAAATTGCAACTTATATTTTGCAGATTAACTATTGTAACATATCGTTTAAAAGAAAACGTTCTAAAACATTTAAATTAGCGACAGAAAAAAAAAGCGATTTTTTTTTTGTTCAATTCTCCGGTTTCCTTAATTAAAAACAGGAATTTATTTCCATATTAGTCTTAACAGAGAATACGCAAACTATGCTCCCATAGACTATCACTTGCTGTTTTTAACTGTATATATACCTACGATGTGTCAAAATTAAATTAAATCACTCAAATATACTTCTGAAATAAGTAAGAAAAATCTGATGTGGGCAGCACATGACTTTCCCTGCAGACTTATATTAATGTTCTCTATATTTTAATTAAATTTATTTCACTTTTAATTCAATTTCCGTTCTCATTCGGTAACCGGGCTTATTTTCAAAGGTGGCGTAGGGAAAGTACGAAAAACTAAAATATCTCGAGAACGGCTAGCCCTAGTGTAATGGGGTTGGTCTTATTCTTTTCATCGTTAAAAATTACGTATTAAATCAGCATTTAATGGATATATTTGAGTATACCCAGTTTTTTATTTTAGATATTGGCAATTTTTGCGGGCCATTTTGCAGAAAAAGGCAGGTTATTTTTTTCTGAATCGTACCAAAATCTAAATCAGCACCAGGGTGACCAATACGTGACTCATCTACCGAATTTTGTGAAATTCGGTCTATTAGTTTTTTAGCTACAGTGGATACAAGCTTTTGCGGGCCATTTCACAAAAAAGGCGGGTTCTTTTATTCCGAATCGTACCCAAAACTAATCAGCACCAGCCCCGCCCACAAGTGACTTACCTACAAAATTTTGTGAAATTCGGTCCATTAGTTTTTTAGTTAGAGTGGATACAAAATCTGCACAGACAGACAGACACACAGGCAGACAGACACACAGACAGACACACACACAGACGTCACGTTAAAAATGGTATTTTCGTATTCTAGAGGTCTCGAAACGTGTAGATCCGTCGAAAACTCGAGTTGCGATTTTCGGCATGATTCCAATACTTTCCCTATACATTACCATGTATTGCAGGGAAAGTAAAAACTCTTTGAAAATAGGGTATCCAACAAATTAACGATGTCAACTGGTTTTGGAGGCTAAAAGCATCTGAATGAGAGCAATCGCATCGTCAAAAACAATAAAGCTTCTGTCAAGAAACTTAGTGCTTTTGCTGGTGTGGCTCTGATTTTTATTCTGAAGAATAAAGCTGCGCTTGTCTCCAAAAGTAGTTCATGTCGTTGCTAATTATCTATATACGAGGGTCACACTGAAATTTTTGAGATACGGCTAAGTGGTACAAACTAAACTTGCCAACTCTTAGAAGTGTCCAAAGCACTCCCCTCCAACATCAATGCACTTTTGTAGGCGAATTTTCCAAAGATTAAATGCTTCAAACCATCCATTTCTTGGAATCGGTGAAAAATATGCTTTTATAGCCTCATCAATCTCATCTTCGGAATGAAAACGAAGCCCACGTAATTTTTTTTTTAGATTAAAAAATAGCCAAAAGTCACACATAGCAAGATTGGGAGAATAGGGTGGATGTTCTATGATTTTTATGTATTTTTGTTCAAGAAATTCGACTGTCATACTTGCTGAATGAGAAGATGCATTGTCATGGTGAAGCATAAGTCCCCTAACATTCACTTCCTGAAGAATTTCTGGAAGACACTTAGTGGTGTACCAGTTAGCTGTAATTTTCTTATGTCCCTCTAGCTTTATGGCTTTGACCAGACATGTACTTCTAAAGAACATGGCATACATTACTTTTTTCATTGTTCGTTGCCTTTTCACCATTGTTGGTTTGGGGTCATCTTTAAAGACCCATACTTTACTTTTTTGACGTGTTGGAACGTCAAAAAACGGTATGTTCATTTCAACACATGTTATGATTTTAGAAATAATGCGGTGTCCACCATCATTAAGTAATTTTCGGGGTTTTTTTACTGATTCTGGCATGCCCCGCTTTTTGGTGTTCTGTTAAATTATGGGGGACCCAAAGACAAACTAATTTTTACTTTCCCTGCAATACATGGTAATGTATAGGGAAAGTATTGGAATCATGCCGAAAATCGCAACTCGAGTTTTCGATGGATCTACACGTTTCGAGACCTCTAGAATACGAAAAAACCATTTTTAGCGTGACGTCTGTGTGTGTGTGTCTGTCTGTCTGTGCAGATTTTGTATCCACTCTAACTAAAAAACTAATGGATCGAATTTCACTAAATTTTGTAAGTAAGTCACTTGTGGGCGGGACTGGTGCTGATTAGTTTTGGGTACGATTCGGAATAAAAGAACCCGCCTTTTTTTGCGAAATGGCCCGCAAAAGCTTGTATCCACTCTAGCTGAAAAACTAATGGACCGAATTTCACAAAATTCGGTAGATGAGTCACGTATAGGTCACCCTGGTGCTGATTAGATTTTGGAACGATTCAGAAAAAAATAACCTGCCTTTTTTTTGCAGAATGGCCCGCAAAAATTGTCAAAATCTAAACTAAAAAGCTACGTATGCTCAAATATATCCATTAAATGCGTGTTTAATGCGTAATTTTTAACGAAGAAAAGAATAAAACCAACCCCATTACACTAGGACTAGCCGTTCTCGAGATATTTTAGTTTTTCGTACTTTCCCTACACCACCTTTGAAAATAAGCCCGATTACCGAATGAGAACGAAAATTGAATAAAAGTGAAATAAATTTAATTAAAATAAAGAGAACGTTAATATAAGTTTGCAGGGAAAGTCATGTGCTGCTCACATCAGATTTTTTCATATGCAATTCTTCATGAATAATTTTATGTATAGCTGTGGATCCAATGTTAAGTTCCTTCTGTATCATTTGATAGGTACAGCGATTATGATCGATTACCATTATTTAAATGGCCGCCACATTTTCTAGGATTACAGCTGACAAAAGTCTTCCTGTGTTTTTCATCCAGGAGAGAATTTCGATCTCTTCTAAACTCTGTAAACCATCTGAATAAAGTGGCACGAGATGGAACATCATCTCCATATACTAATTGTAGACGTTGAAGACATTTTTCTTGATTTAGCCCCACTTTAAAATCATAGATAATCATAGTTCGATAACGCTCTCGTGTCAACTTCATTTTCTTTTCTTACAAAATTCATTCTACAACAGCTGAATTGTAATTGTTGCCACAAATTATCGTCTTCGGTCATAAAAGTGTTCAAATTTAAATATCCGACCAATATTTTTTTTTTCTAGCGCATACCGTCTGCCCCTGTTTCAAAAATTTCAGCGTGGCCATCTGCTTAGAGTATCAAGAATGAGAGCAACCGAACCGGCAAAAGCAAGAAAGCTTCTGTCAAGAAACTGAGTATTTTTGCTGGTGTGATTACTCTGATTTTAAATTTTTGCCCTGCAATACATGGTAATGTATAGGGAATGTATTGGAATCATGTCGAAAATCGCAACTCGAGTTTTCGACGGATCTACACGTTTCGAGACCTCTAGAATACGAAAAAACCATTTTTAGAGTGACGTCTGTGTGTGTCTATCTGTGTGTCTGTCTGTCTGTGCAGTTTTGTATCCACTCTAACTAAAAAACTAATACACCGAATTTCACAAAATTTTGTAGGTAAGTCACTTGTGGGCGAGTCTGGTGCTGATTAGTTTTGGGTACGATTCGGGATAAAAGAACCCGCCTTTTTTTTTGCGAAATGGCCCGTGAAAGCTTGTATCCACTCTAGCTGAAAAATTAATGAACCGAATTTCACAAAATTCGGCAGATGAGTCACGTATAGGTCACTCTGGTGCTGATTAGATTTTGGTGCGATTCAGAAAAAAATAACCTGCATTTTTTTGCAAAATGGCCCGCAAAATCTTCAAAATTTAAAATAAGAAACTACGTATGCTCAAATATATCCATTAAAAGCTTGTTTTATACGTAATGTTTAACGAAGAAAAGAATAAGATCAACCCCATTACACTAGGACTAGCCGTTCTCGAGATATTTTAGTTTTTTCGTATTTCTCTACGCCACCTTTGAAATTAAGTCCAGTTACCAAATAAGAACGAAAATTAAATTAAAAGTGAATTAAATTTAATTAAAATAAAGAGAACGTGGATATAAGTCTGCAGGGAAAGTCATGTGCTGCGCACGTCAGATTTTTTTATTCTGAAGAAGAAAGTTGCGCTTGTCTCCAAAAGTAGTTCATACCGTTGTTAATTATCTATATGTTGCTATATTATATTAACTATATTTAATGATCCTTTTACTTCGTAGTATGATCTGCCGTTTACACAAATGAGCTGTGTTCCGTATATAGTGTCGTTTGAATTTGAATATTAGTACTTCAAAGTTTCGTTAAACCAAATTCAAATCATTTATATTCTCAATAATATATAATATATTTATAAGTTTGAATATCAGTTACGATTGTGACGAAGTTGAATAGAAATGCGAAATACTATTTTATGGTAAACCAAGAATTCGCATTTCAACAGAATGATAAAATGAGAGATATATCATTGTGTCCTGATATTTGTGCAACAATGTTTAATCTGTTGCCACTTTAAAGTTGTAATAAATTTTCGGTTTCGCTACGGGAACTTTGAAACGCAAAATTTGTGTACTGTTAGGAATCTGGGGAAATTAATGAAAAGCTTGAAATATTTGATGAAACCTCGGTTAAAGCTTTTCTTCTTTGTTTTCAAAGATTAAAACAGGTTTCAAAAGTATTTTCTTATTGAATTTGACGTCAAAATTTACACTTTTTAAAAGTATGTCTGTTTTAACTAATTCTGCTTGTTAAATTTTTACTTTCCCTGAAATACATGGTAATGTATAGAGAAAGTATTGGAATCATGCCGAAAATCGCAACTCGATTTTTCGACGGATCTACGCGTTTCAAGAACTCTAGAATATAAAAAAACTATTTTTAAAGTGACGTCTGTGTGTGTCTGTGCATATTTTGTATCCACTCTAACTGAAAAACTAATGGACCGAATTTCATAAAATTTGGTAGGTAAGTCACTTGTGAGCGAATCTGGTGCTGATTAATTTTGGGTACGATTTGGGATAAAAGAACTTGCCTTTTTTTGCGAAATGGCCAGCAAAAGTCTGTATCCACTGTAGCTGAAAAACTAATGGACCGAATTTCACAAAATTCGGTAGATAAATTGCTTGTGGATCACCCTGGTGCTGATTAGATTTTGGTACGATTCGAAAAAAAATAACCTGCCTTATTTTGCAAAATGGCCCGCAAAAATCGTCAAAATCTAAAATAAACAACTACGTATGCTCAAACATATCCATTAAATGCTTGTTTTATACGTAATTTTTAACGAAGAAAATAATAAGATCAACCCCATTACACTAGAACTAGCCATTCTCGAGATATTTTAGTTTTTTCGTATTTTCTCTGCGCCACCTTTGAAAATAAGTCCTGTTATCAAACGAGAATGAAAATGGAATTAAAAGTGAGTTAAATTTAATTAAAATAAAGAGAACGTGGATATAAGTCTGCAGGGAAAGTCATGTGCTGCCCACATCAGATTTTTTTTATCTATTGCTAAATTAGAATTTATTTTTATAAATAAAACAGTCGTGTACTAAAATATATCGTAATTCAGTATTTAGAAGTCTGCAAAAATGATTTCGTAAAACAGGCACATTTTATTTCTGCGTTTGATTAGAAACTCAGCTGTATGAATTTTCCTATTCAAAAATTACCTCTTTCCCGAGTAAGAAAGCAATCAGCGTAATCTTTTTGGCTCATTTCCATAATTGTGTAATTTAAGAAATTTCACTAATAGCGTATGTATGAGTTGCCACGTCAAAACAGTTCTTGCATGATTAAAAAAAATAATAATTGCGTGCGAACAAGAATTTTGCATTTGTAAAGCTCGTAAACATCTAAATGGTTTACGTTCGTATCACATGTTGTTTTAAGTCTACTGTATTAGAAACCATAGATTTATGTGTATTTAAGACATAACATTTTTTATAGAAGACATTTATCGTGCGTTTGTCGTGTCCGTGTCCTCGTTGGTGTTTTGTTCTGACGAAGGAGGCTGTTTGTTGACTTTGAAACCTGCTGTTGATACCTTATATTCAACCTTTATATGCTGTCCTCTCCCAAAGTATTTGTGTATAAGATATGCACAAATTATTGTATTTAAACCTGTAAAATCTAAAACAATTTAGGTCTGTTAAACCTAACACGCTTAAATAATAAAGCTGCAACTTTTTTTTCATTAGTTTATTTTGCTTAACAATACATGTTGCTTATCGTGTAAATAGTCGTTTCAATTAAAAATTGGCTAAATTAAATTCTGCCAACGTATACGAGTTCAGATTTTTAGCTTACCGGGGTGTGTGTGTGTGTGTGTGTGGGGGGGGGGGGGGGTGACAGACTTTACCACCCTCTCCACATTTTGTCCATCCTGAGAAAAATCGAAAATCTTGTGTTCAGTCCAGCATTCTATACTAAAAGTGAGCAAATATCCAACTTATAAGCCATCGGGAGGAAGTTAAATAAGGGTCTAAACAGACTTTTCTAAAAAAAAAAAAAAAATCTATGAACTCCGCTGCCGGGGGAGGGAGGGGAGAATAGAAAATGTAGACACGTTAGGTTTTGGTCTATGTTCCATACATATATGAAAAGATTCAGCCTTCTAAGTCTGAAATGTTTAGATCACCGGAGATGACCTTCTGCAGCATCGAAAAAACTTTTCGAAAACTGATAAATCGAAAATCCGGCTCCGTTATGTTCTGTCCCATGGATGATACTACAAGTGTATAAAGACCCTTCTTACAGGTTGGAAGGTGGTCTCTGGAAATTAGGAAAGGCACAAATGCGTTATACAATTTTTATGTGGATATATTTTGCGTAATTGCACTTGCGTTAGCCAAGAAGGTCGAAAGAGATGGAGGTCGTTGGCCAGATTGTGGTGTTGGATTAGTTTTCCAATATGTACCCTATGGAGAACTAATGTATTTAGTCAATAGAAGTCATGGCCCTATTTCTACGCCAATACCTAATTCGGTTGCTTAATTTTTATCTGATTGTACAAAATGTGTCTAAGTTTTGTCGCTTCATAGATGCCCCATTCAATCTTGATTTAAAAAAAATATTACTTAACCCATAGTTATTACGTGATTCACTTTAAGGGTTACATATAACTAGGTTGATCGGAAAATTATTATTTTTATTTTTAAAGTACGATGTTTCAAAAATATTCTGTTTAAATTGCATTAAGAAATACATAGAAATGGCTGAGATAAAGCTGTTATACTGACAAATTTACAATTGTTCTGGACTTTCTCAAAACTTTAAACATGTTTCTATCGAAACCGACAATCGGTTGTTACGATATCTCGCCCAATTTTTTAACCGATTTCATTTGAAATTCGACATGATTCTTCCAGAGTGTTGTAACACGTCATTAGCAAAGTAGCCGATTTTCGATTGAAGCTTTTCCTGTATTTTTATCTTGTTGAATTTTTATCTATAAAAGAAAATAAATATATAGACGATTTTTTAAGGGGGAAATCGTTGATTTTGGTTTCCATGGCCGCCATTATTTTTCTAAGGTTGAATATAAAAAAATAAATAAATAAATACATAAATAAATAAAATTCTACCATGCTTACTGCGTATTGTCCCAAACTTGACTTTTGATTTCTGTTGAAATCTGTAGAAAATATCCTACCAAACGCGAAGAAAACACATGTAACAAAGATCGCCACTGTTAAGTGCGAAATTCGACTGTTTTAACTTTTTTTCAACAAAAAATCCATAAAAATCCTATGGCCGCCATTAATTTTCTAAGTTTGAATATAAAAAAATAAATAAATAAATAAATGCATAAATAAATAAAATTCTACCATGCTTATTGCGTATTGTCCCAAACTTGACTTTTGATTTCTGTTGAAATCTGTAGAAAATATCCTACCAAACGCGAAGAAAACACATGTAACAAAGATCGCCGCTGTTAAGTGCGAAATTCGACTGTTTTAACTTTTTTTCAACAAAAAATCCATAAAAATCCTATGGCCGCCATTAATTTTCTAAGTTTGAATATAAAAAAATAAATAAATAAATAAATGCATAAATAAATAAAATTCTACCATGCTTATTGCGTATTGTCCCAAACTTGACTTTTGATTTCTGTTGAAATCTGTAGAAAATATCCTACCAATCGCGAAGAAAACACATGTAACAAAGATCGCCGCTGTGAGATAAGTGCGAAATTCGACTGTTTTATCTTTTTCTCAACAAAAATCCATAATTTTCATTTTATTATAGGTACCAAGTGTCCACCCTCCCATGGATAGCCTACGTCCCCCTCCTGGAATAATAAATTTCTCAATATATAAAGGTCTCTCAATATATATGTAGAAAAAAAAATTGTTTTTTCTCTCGGTGATACCGGCTTTTTCCTAGGTCTTTTTCACCTCCAGTTGTGAGTCCGCTACTCGCTAAAACACACCGTTAGCACCCCGCACACCTTCCTTCTACACACGCGGGTGGGCTGCACCCTGCGCCGGAGTAAAGCGCAGTGCACCGGCGCCCCCCTCACCGATCTATCCATCTCAACGTCGAGCAGTCCTGCCGCCGTAAACGGCATCCGTGGGTGGTACGAAGCGGCGTGGGCTAAAACTTGCCCTTTAACACTTCAAAACCAAAACAACTAAATAAAAAAATAAAATAAAAAAAAATACTCGCCCTCTTTTTTACAAAGAAATACTCGCCATAAAGAGAGCTCTCTAAATACCTCATCAAAACTTGCTTATCTCCAAATTTTGGATATACGATTTTTGTGTCTTTTTACACCACGTGGAAACTACGAGAAATTTTCTTTGTTTTCTGTGTTATTGTGAGTTGGAGTGTACCTGAGAGAATATAGTGCAACGAATTTTGGATCACTGTGATACTGCATATCATATTTTAACCGCTCAACGACTTTTAACCGTTCACGGGAGTGAAACAAAGAATCAAGCCAGTATTTTCGGATACATCGGATATCAACGACTTGTATCCTTTTGAGTATTTTTTCCAATTTTTTACTTTCAGGTTATTGGTGTTCTTCTGGTTGTCCTCTTTAGCCATTCGGAATGTATCTTCGTCTTCTAAGTGTTGTCTTCTTAGTCATATCTGGATGTTTTGATGTTTGTTCTGCTGATGGTGAGTACAGTTTTGTTATATATTTACATGTGCATGCATGCTGATGTCCTCTTTAAGTGTTTTAAGGAAAATACAGGTCTGTTATGAAGCATCGAATTTATGAGTCGAAATCATGTTTTAGTCTGCATTAAGTACGACAGTAGTTCACTGAAAATGTACTGATCGACTTCATATTCTCATTGTTATAAAAACACATCATTAAAAAACAGTTCGTTTTCATGTTCTCATTGTTATAAACACACATTATTAAAACAGATCTCATTAGAAAACAGATCGACTTCATGTTCTCATTAGAAAACAGATCGACTTCATGTTCTCATTGTTATAACAACAGATCGACTTCATGTTCTCATTGTTATAACAACAGATCATTAAAAACAGTTCGACTTCATGTTCTCATTGTTATAAAAACATATCATTAAAAAACAGATCTCATTGGAAAAACAGATCGACTTCATGTTCTCATTGTTATAAAAACACATCATTAAAAAACAGTTCGACTTCATGTTCTCGTTGTTATAAAAACACATCATTAAAAAACAGATCTTATTAGAAAACAGATCGACTTCATGTTCTCATTGTTATAACAACACATCATTAAAAAGCAGTTCGACTTCATCTTCTCATTGTTGTAAAAACACATCATTAAAAAACAGTTCGACTTCATGTTCTCATTGTTATAAAAACACATCATTAAAAAACAGTTCGACTTCATGTTCTCATTGTTATAAAAACACATCATTAAAAAGCAGATCTCATTGGAAAACAAATCGACTTCATATTCTCATTGCTATAAAAACAAATAATTAAAAAAAAAACAGATCTCATTAGAAGAACAGATCGACTTCATGCCCCCACTGTAATTTATATGTATTTCAAGGAAATATATAAGTAACTTTAAACGATAAATCATGTTTTAATATATAAAATATACTGGAACAGAAACACTGCAGTGGAATTTTGACGCATCAAAACATACCACATTTATGGCATCGCTCATTTTATTTATATTTCAAGAAAATATGCCAGCTTAGCAAGTTTCATCAAATATTAAAGATACATATTGTTTTCGTTTGTATAAAATTAATTTGTATGGTAGTACAAGTAAGTAGATAAATGTTATCAGGAATTGTTTCCTCTTAATTTTCTTAAAATATTTTTAATGTTTTATGAGGAATATACAAGTTATTAATATGCAAGTTAAGACCAGCTTGATATAAATCACCTTCTTAATATATTTTTAATGTTTAAAAAATAATGCAACTTTGCAATAAATATCATATGTTTAACTCTCTGTTTAAAAACACATAGACTGCATGTTCTCATTACATTTCATTTTTATTTCAAAGACATCTGAATGTAATAACGAATTAAAAAGGATACATTCAATATGAATAATACCTAATGACACCAAAAGCAATGTAGTGGAACCTACCGCTTAAAACCACCAAATTTATGGGCCTGCGCAGTTTATTTATGTCTCAAGGAAATATAACCGGTGTAGCATCGTCAAATTTTAAAGTATATATGTTGTTTTCATATCATTAAATATGCTCTCTTCAATATATTTACAATGTTTCAGGAAAATGTGCAAATTACGAAGTAGACCAACTTTTTCGACTTCAACATATTAATATTTTTAACAACAATGCCGGTTTGATAAAAAAATTATTTCGCACGTTTTTATTTCCGATATATGAACTGTACTAACATAAAAGTAAATATGTGAAATCTTACTGCATAAGAACAACGCATCAAATTCATATTTCCAATGCACTTTATTTTTGTTTCAAGTAAATATACAGGCTTAGGGAAGTATCACCAATTTGTAAAGGATAAATCTTGTTTTCATTTGAATAAAACATGTTAGTATAAAAGTTATGCAGTGCAATCAAAACCTTTTTTTTTATAAAATATCTTTTCGACTTCACCCTTTAAATAATTTTTCATATTTTAAGGAAATGTAACAAGTTATAGAAGAGTCATAAAATTTGAACGAATAAATATTGTTTTCATTCGCATAAAATATACTAATATGACCTAATTGTCGTGTATAATTATATAAAATTATATAGAACAAAATAATTTACGAAATTATATTTATCAGTGAATTTTGTAAATGCTCCCAATAAGACATTTCATAAGATTATAGAATTTTTGTTCAGCTGTTTAATATATATATATATATATATATATATATATATATATATATATATATGTATATATATATATATATATATATGTATATATATATATATAATATTGATAGTATTGAAGAATTTTTATTTTACTCGTATTATATATATCTGAGATTGATCATTAATTGAAATTGTTAAAATTAAAAAAGATGGATTGAAGTGTAATTGTGATATAAAAAATGACTATTTGACAAGACGTTGAAGAATATAATTAGAACATTATAAATAAAACATTATAAATAAAACAGGTACTAAAGTGGTATAAAATACCCCATTTTCCCTGTTCCATATATAAGTTAAGGAATGGAAAAAGAAATGCATGTGGTAAAGATGGGTGAATATAGTCCCTTAACTACACACTTAGATTAAAGTTTTATAAATCATATGTAATGCAGGTACTTAAGGTACTAATCCCCTTGTTCCCTGCATAAACATACATGGTGTAAATGCAAGAATTGTGTATAAGATGAAAAGTTGCAAAACAGAAGCATGGTTTTGCACGTGGAGCTAGGCCTTTCTGGCTTCCAAAAATTTTTTTGAAAATGAATAAATTGAAAAAAGTGAAAAGCATTTCCGAAACCATGTACGTTATCAAGGGTCATACCTGGTTCGTTAATGTGGATTCTACGTTTCTGTGTGCATTACTGTAAGTTGTATTACATAAATAATGCACATGGATATATATATATATATCGGAATAAGGCACAAAAATAAGATTTTTATTGGAAATATTTGCAATATTTTAGAATGATTACGAATTTAAAAAAAGATTATAATCACTTGTAGTGAAAACTATAGTACTTCATCTTAACAACAATTTAAATTAAAATTACATTCTAAAAATATATATTTTGAAAAATGCTGGCTTAGCACGAAGCATTCACTTTTAAAAGCTACGTTTGATTCCATCTGAATAAAAATGCGCTAACAAATGTAACAAAGGTAGATAGATATATGTAAAACTCCTGAGGATCCCATCTTCTCTTAACATATTATGTTTTAAGGAAATACAGGCTCCGCAAATTGCATATAATTGCATAGCCTGTATTTCCCTTAATTCTAGTGTGGCAGCAATTTGAAAAAAATGTATTGTTTAACTTTGTATAAAATATTTTATAGAACCTAATTGGATTTTATTTAATGACGAAGGGAATCTTTCATCAGTTCAAACCACCACAGAATAGTATCAATACTCTTCAGACCTTTTTGTGTTGTAGGAATATCGTTAGGTTTGAACTCTAAATCACTTCCAGAATATTCTACTTAGAAAACGCAAAGAGACACGAGGCGGGGGCACGGAAAATGAATGAAGACATTACATGCTTACACTCGTGTTATATCCGAATCCGTTGTATAAAAGGACGCGTTATAACCGAAGTTCACTGTTTATTGACACAGAAGTAATGCGGTGTAACATTACTACGTATAAACCATAGCAACTTTATGCTTTTAATAAGTTTCTGTTATATTTCATAGAAAAATATATAAGCATAACAAGTAGCATCAAGTTTTAAAAAATAAGTCATTTTCATTTAAAATATACTGATTCAGGGAAAATGTGTTGAAACCTTACAGTATAGAGAAACCCTTATATTTCTATCTTCTCAATACATTTTATTTTTAAGATAAATGCAGACATGTGAAGAGATATTTTATTTTACAGGCTGGATCTCTTTTTCATTTGTATAAAATAGTGACATAGAAATAACATAGAAATGACATAGCAATAACATTTCAATATTTAAAAAGAAATACAAGCTTTTCAAGAAGCATTAAATTGCACACTGTATAATGTAAATTGTACCAAATTCCTCTGTATAAATAAACTGAAGAAAGAGTAATATAGAGAATCCTTAACATATAAAAAATTTAGAAGAAAGTATCAAATATAATAAAATTAAAATTCATTATATATATATATATATATATATATATATATATATATATATATATATATATAAATTGAAGAATTTTAATTTACTTGTATTATATATACCAGAGTTTGATCATTTATTGAAATTGTTCTGTATAGCAAAGAATAAAAAAAAATATGGTTTGAAGTGAATATTTATATATATTCAGTATCACTTACTCTAAAATGTTAAAAGTACATGGGGTAACTCAATTTATGTTATTTTATTATTATTATTATTCTTTAACATCTTATGCATCACATTGTATTCTCATAAATACACAGCCATACGCTGGTATATTTGATTATTTTTATATTTATATCTCTCTCTCTGATCCATTTTCTACTGTCTTCTACGTCAGGCCATGTGCATTATTTCTGCAATACAATTTACAGTGATGTACACGGAAACGTAGAATCAGTATTAAAGAACCAAGTATGGCCCTTGATGACGTACGTAGTTTCAAAAATGCTTTTCACTTTTTTCAATTTATTCATTTCAAAAAATTTTGGGGAGACAGAAAGGCCTAGCTCCACATGCAAAAAAAAAAATTTTTTCTGTTTTGCAACTTTTCATTTTATACACTATTCTTAATTTACACCATGTATGTTTATGCAGGGAACGAGGGGATTAGTACCTTAAGTACCTGTATTACATATATGATTTATAACACAAATAAAAATTTAATATAAGGGTGTTATTTAGGGATTATAGTAACCAATCTTCACCACATGTCATTCATTTTCAACTCCTTAACTTATATAGAACAGGGAAAAAGGGGCATTTTATACCAATTTAGTACCTGTTTTATTTATAAGGTTTTTATTTATAACGTTTTATTCATAATGTTTTATTTATAGTGTTCTATTTATCATCTTCACAGGCTTGTAATATAGTCACTATTGATATCAAATAATCACTTCAGACCATCGTATTTTCATTTTCGCTATACAGAACATTTTAATAAATGATCAATCTCTGGTATATGTAATACAAGTAAATCAAAATTCTTCAATTATATATATATATATATATATATTTATATATATATACATATATATACATACATACACGTTATATTGCATGCATAATACTTTACATTGGAATATAACAAACCAATATACCATTGAAACTAATTCATCAAGTTAAAGTAAAATATAAGAACACCTCATGAAATTAGCTCTGGCATATTAAGAAAAATGGGAGTGTATACCAAAAAACAGTAGCGTCGCCAAAAAAAAAAATGTTCGGAGAGACGTTTTGGTAACTAAATATTTTGTTTCTCATTTCTCCAAATATCACTTCTCCGAATTTCCATGAGTTCTGATGGGTGGATGCCCCCCCCCCCCCCCCACCCAAATTCCCCACCCCTTTGACGACGCCAATGCCAAAAAGATGAGAAGTGGAGATGGTTTTAACCAATAAATGTTTTAAATTTTAGGCATTTTTACAAAAGTTTAGGAATAAAAATTAATAAATAGATGAATAAAAATCAGTGAATAGTATATCTGTAGGAAACGCCATAAGGGGCATGTTTCTAACAGACAGTCATGACTTTTTGGTCGGAGGGGCGAATAAAACTTTTTTTTTTGGGAGGGGGGCAAGTTTTCTATTTGCCCTATATAAATATATCTAAATGCTGTCACATAAATAGAAATTAAGTTAATATGAAGTGCATCCGGGGAAGGGGTCGAATAATCGTCTCCGGGGGGGGGGGGGGGGACTTCGTACCTCTGGATGTATGCCTGAAAGAGACACTGCTAACATATATACAATATATTCCTTTGTTTCTATTACTGCATAAACGATATTGTTACAATCTATCTGTGTAACTGTCTTTAAAAGACTTTAAAAATGAATATCTTTTCTGATTTAAGAAGCTGGATACTTACAATTACAAATTTACAGAAAAGTGTAACTGGTTTAGTATTTTATAAAAAGTGTAACTGGTTTAGCATTTTATAAAGAAGTGTAACTGGTTTAGTATTTTATAAAAAAAGTGTAAATGGTTTAGTATTTTATAAAAACAGTGTAACTGGTTTAGTATTTTATAAAAAAGTGTAACTGATTTAGTATTTTATAAAAAGTGTAACTGGTTTAGTATTTTATAAAAACGTGTAACTGGTTTAGTATTTTATAAAAAAAGTGTAACTGGTTTAGTATTTAATCTATACATCATTTGTCCTATGAATACCATATATTTTATAAAAAGGAAAAATAATTACATTAGAAATATATTTCAAATTTAAGACTAACATTTGTTTTAAGTCAATTTAACATTGTGTTTTAGATAGTTTTAGTGACTTTTGATATTATCTGACTCACTTTTCAAGGAAATAATATACCTTTAAAATGTTGAAACAAAGTATTTTTTAATTTTAACATTTTTAGCCTAATACATTATAAAAAGATTAGAGCTAATTTCGCTTTCGTACTTTTATTCTATCGTGAGATATTAATAAAATGAAACACTGCATTTTTTGTTTTGAAACATACCTTAGAATTTTAACTACCTTAATATCGAAATACGGTTTTTTAAGCGATTAGTATCTCATGAACAAATTAAAAAAATATCCTGAAATTTTTCAAGTAGAAGAATGGTATAATATGGTATTATATAATGGTTATATAGGGATGATTTATTCGAACCTTTATCATCGCTTTAGATAGTAAGATAAAATGTTGTTGCTTATATTGTTAAAAGAAAACTTAAAAACGGATCATTTTTATTGAATTACCTCATTAAAGCACTAAAATAAAGAAAATCCCATCGTTCAACTATTAACTAATGCGGTCCTTGTTTAGAAGTAACATTAATTTATATTGAGTCTTGCTAAAATATATTTTTTAGCCCAAAATTCTAGGAGATTCAATAATAGTAGCCACTTTAAATAATAAACTTTTAAATATATAAATGTAATTATGTTAGTTTTGAAATTAATTCCGTGAACAATTATATAGATTTTAGAAGATCTAAAAATTTGATGTATTAATTTTATGTAACTGATTTATATAAAACAAAACCTCATGTCGCATTTTGAAGGGTTTTTTTTTACATTTTAAGAATGTGCTTATATACCCTTAAGTATTTTATAAAGAGAAGTGCATTCGTACCATAAGATTAATGCAATTTTGTAAGATAAATACCACTATCCTCTAAACTAGAAAAGCACTAATATTAAACTACTTTAAAGAATCTTTTGACACGTTTTTATATTTTCTTTAACAGGCAAAAAAATGTCTGTCCAGTGAATTGTTTAAAAATATAAGATATTTTCCTTGTATATAGGAGTACAGTTGAAAACTGACTGCTTGCTGGCCACATTTGCCCCTGACAAAAATTTTCTACGGATTTGTCTACTAATTTTCCTCACTCTCATTTTCATTTCATGAGGACCGCCAAGATTAATTTTTCGTTAAACTAAAATTCGATTGTCAAACTAATAATTTGTCGAATTCAATCGCCAACCCAATTAACTTTCGCCAAAAAACCAATTAATGATCGCCAAATTTTCGTCAAATTCATATCAATTTGCAATAATTTATATCCTTGTGGTTTTAGAGAAAACAATTGTCTGCCATGACACTTCAAACAGCACTATTTACAATATTCTTGATTTTCAATTAATATTTTCAAAATCTAAACTGCCTTGTCTAAAATTACAATTGATGCAATCAAAAGTTGAATATTTTAAACATTCTAATGATATTTTCAATCGCGTATATGTAACTAATTATTTGTTTATTTCTAACCAATTCTGCAAATTCACTAAAAATGTCACTTTCATTGAGATGGCAACAGTAGAAAAAAAATAATGAAATATCAACGTATTTAAAGATAAAATGGTTAAAATGTCATAAATTAATACCCTACAAGATTCAAATGGTATTTGAATCGAAAACATGGGTACCATTCTAATTTTGAGATTACTTTATGAGATAATATCTATAGATTTTAATTGTTTTTCTTTTGATTATTACTCATTTATAGACAATTTGTATTATGTATATTCAAATATTTTCGATAAGCATGTTATCTCCTGTTCTTGCTGGATTGTTTCAAATATGGCCACTATTTGAAATATATCTATACACTAGACAGGGCAAAAAGGTTACCAACTGCTGATATAAAACAAGAAAGGTCAATCATGCATAAAGTATTGATTATGAAAAACTTTTCAACTGAAATGCAATTTTATTTAAGCATCTTTAAAATGCGTTACATTCAGCGCTGGTATATTATAAATAATCACAGTACTATAATAATTTATTATATTTGAAAACTTAAAACTTCGAAAAAATGAACCTTATTCAAATGACGTCATTAAAATAAATCGCCTGGCTCTCTTTATAAAAAGCAGTGAATATTTCATTCATACACCTTTATTCCAGATTCCAGAGTTAAAAAAATTTTGCGTGAATAAAATTCAGCAATTCTTATACAACTCATCTTACAATCACTTGTTTACATTCTGCACCCATTGAAATTAAGCTTCGTTGTAGAAAAACCAAAGTTCGATGATCATTTAAACTCAAAAATATTGTAATTGCATTGGCACAGTATATAAATGTACAGAAAATACGCAAAAATAAAGCAGTATTAGGATGGATTCAACACTATAAATGTATAAGAATTTTAAAAATCACGAATTTTAAAAATTACTGGGAAAAAAAAGATGGATGCCATATTTTATTTTGAAGTGAGTCGCGTGATCTATTCATATAATATGGATGTAATTGTTATCTTAATTTTTATTTAAAAAACTACCGAACATATTTTGCTCAAATTTTTGTATGTATTTTATGGGATAATTTGAATATTTCCTACAATTTTCAAAGCAATTTGTGAATTTTAACTTCGCTTAAAAAATGTTTGAAAATTAGGTCCCATAGGATTCAATGTATTTTTACTTTTTCAACCCAGGTTTAATCTAAAACTAATTGGGTGATGTTATTAATTTACATTCCCATATGCCCCACACACCGTCTGAACAACATACTAAAATTTCATGTTGATAAAGTCAGTTTTACGGCAGTTATCGTGCGAACGGACAGACAGACAAAATGAACAAAGTCATAAACACTTTTCAGTTATATTGGAATGTGTTAAAAAAGGGAAATAGAAGGTTACCGAAAATTTTTTTTACATAATATTTATACATTTCATATTCATAGGCTGTTTTACAACTGTTCAAAACTTAATGCAGGGCCGTCTGTACAAATTATGGGTCCCCCTATAAGCATTTATCCTGAACCCGCTACATATTTCTATGATCCAGACTGGCTGCTCAACTTACCATTTAGAACACCTATTTTCCAAACCGGACACCCTCTACATATTTGAATTTTATCTTCTTGTAAATCTTTCATATCTTCCTCTCCTTCAAAATAAATAAAATTGTGTGACCAGGGAGGGCTCCCCTGCCACATGGCGCATCCACTCGATTGGTGTCCTTTATCCCTAGGCGCGGCCCTGTTTAGTGTATAGATATATTTCTATTTCAAAAGTAATAAAATTGTGTTGCCAAGGCCCCCCTGCCACCTAGCATCCACTCGATTGGTGTCCTTCATCTCTATGGGCGACCCTGCCTAGTGTATACATATATTTCTATTTCAAAAGTAATAAAATTGTGTTGTCAACGCCCCCTGCCACCTGGCATCTACTCGATTGGTGTCCTTCATCTCTGTAGGGGGCCCTGTTTAGTGGTGTATAGATATATTTCTATTTTAAAAGTAATAAAATTGTGTTGCCAAGGCCCCCTTGCCACCTGGCATACACACGATTGGTGTCCTTCATCTCTATGGGCGACCCTGACTAGTGTATAGATATTTTTCTATTTCAAAAGTAATAAAATTGTGTTGTCAAGGCCCCCTGCCACCTGGCATCTACTCGATTGGTGTCCTTCATCTCTGTGGGGAACCCTGTTTAGTGTATAGATAGATTTCTATTTCGAAAGTAATAAAATTGTGTTGCCAAGGCCCCTTGCTACCTGACATCCACTCGATTGGTGTCCTTCATCTCTATGGGCGACCCTGACTAGTGTATAGATAGATTTCTATTTCGAAAGTAATAAAATTGTGTTGCCAAGGCCCCTTGCTACCTGACATCCACTCGATTGGTGTCCTTCATCTCTATGGGCGACCCTGTCTAGTGTATAGATATATTTCTATTTCAAAAATAATAAAATTGTGTTGTCAAGGCCCCCTGCCACCTGGTATCTACTCGATTGGTGTCCTTCATGTCAGTGGGGGGCCCTGTTTAGTGTATAGATAGATTTCTATTTCAAAAGTAATAAAATTGTGTTGCCAAGACCTCCTTGCCACCTGACATCCACTCGATTGATGTCCTTCATCTCTATGAGTGGCTCTGTTTAGTGTATTTCTATTTCAAAAGTAATAAAATTGTGTTGCCAAGGCCCTGTTGCCACCTGACATCTACTCGATTGGTGTCCTTCATCTCTATGGGCGGCTCTGTTTAGTGTATTATAGATAGATTTCTATTTTAAAAGTATTAGCAAGCATAATTCGTTGCAAAAACGTACGCTCGACAATTACATGATAAACGTTAGCCGATTTTCTGGTCCTAATATTTAAACTACTTTCTATGTTTTTTAATTATCAATTGATAAAACTACTCAACACGACTATTTTTCCTTATCATTTAATCTGTTCAGAACATCGCTTCTTTCCTTTTTATCTCCTGATACGTTAACTGAAACAAGTTTTCCTTTTATCTTTTTAGTTTTTGTAAATTTAAAAAATATGTTTTCCATGAAAATCTTTCAGAAAATCAAATCCATTAATTAGTGCTCCAAAATAGAAAAACTGAAATATTTTAATAATGGTTAAATGGGTGTATCGCATATGTTCAAATAAAACATGTTCCTACTCAAATTTATTCCTTAACTACGCTTGTCGAATTAACAGTGTATTTAGTAAAATTTTTTTTATAAAATTTCGTTTAAATTGTTTTCCAAATTATTCTGCAATAATAATATTTAAATATAATATAGAATTATATTTCTATATTAAATATAGTATAATAATTATAATATAAAAACTACATTTATAGTATCAAACTTTTAAGCTTTTAATCATTGTTTTTAATCAGTACTCATGGTATTTTTAATCAAATTTGTGTGCTATTATTTATGAAATGATTTTATTTTGAAATACATTTTTCTGTCTATTCCGTGTATAATAATAAGTGTAGAAAAGTTTTTTAATCGGTAAACATTAAAACTAAAGGATAGAGATAATTCATAGATTTTTCACTGGTTTTAAGTAGATGTCAGATCTCTAAATCACATAGACGAACGACATCTATGTAAGATAAAATAAGGTGTAAAGAAATGTATAAATATATATAACAAGAAAGATCAATCATGCATAAAGCATTGATTATAAAACACTTTCCAACTTCATTGCGATTTTATTTAAACATCTCTAAAATGCGATACATACCTCTGCAATATTTTTAAAATTATCATAATACTACAATAATTTATTATATTTGAAAACTTCACCGAAAACAACTGAAATTTATTCAAATGACGTTATCGAAATATAACACGCCTGGCTCTCTCTATAAAAGCAGCATTTCTTTCATAAACATTTTTCCATTCATTTCATTCATTACAATATTATAATAATTTATTTTATTTAAAAGCTTAAGACCATGGAGGTACAAGTAATTATGCTCTATGCTTAAAACTTCATCGAAAGAATCGTCCTTCTCTCTGTAAAATCAATGAATGTTTCATTCCTATCAGTTATATTGCAGACTCTATGAGCTAAATAATTTTGCGTTAAAGAAATGCAGCAATTCTTATACAACTTATTCTACATATTTTGCTATTTACATTTTTCATAAGTGAAAATTAGACTTCGTTGTAGAAATAACCAAAGTTGGATGATCATTTAAATTCAATTATATTGTAATTGCGTTGTTTCAGTATGTAGATGCACAGAATTTAAGCAAAAATAAAGCGGTTTTAGGACGTATACAACACTAAATATGAATTAAAAATAACTTTAAAAATTACGATTTTGACACAAGATGGATGTGCTATATTTATTTTGAAGTGGGTCACGTGATCTCTTCATATAATGGTCACGTGATCTCACCATATAAAGGGTGTAATTATTATTTTAATTTTTATTTAAAAAACTACGGAATATATTTTGCTGAATTTCTTTTTATATATTTTATGCGATAATTTGAATGTTTCGTAAAACTTTCGAAGCAATTTGTGAATTTTAAATCCGCTTAAAAAATGTTTGAAAAAGTAGGTCCCATAGGGTTCAATGTATTTCATTTTTTCAACCCGGGTTCAATCCACGACTAATTGGGTGATATTATTCATTTATATTCCGATAGGTTCCACAGACCGTCTGAAAAACATACTAAAATTTCATTTTGATAAAGTCATTGTTACGGCAGTTATCGTGCTAACGGACAGACAGACAGAAGGAATGAATGAACAAAGTCATAAAAACTTTTCAACTATGTTGTAAAGTGTTGAAAACGATCTTCGTTTGAATGATTTTAGTCTAATGGTTTTAGCATGATAACTCGTGAACAATTTGTCGCAGTATAATAAAATGGATGACATTAAATTCAGAAAAATAGAGGACTACAAGAATAACAAATAGTAACAAATTATCAGAGTATTACCTATGTATTAATGTTTATGAAAATTCCAAAATCTCGTTCAGTAGCCAAGCAATATCCTTTTTTCAAAATTTCTTTTCTTAGTTCACATCCACACAATAAACGTCACTGTCGAAGTATGCTGCAATATACACCACTCCTTCCATGTAAATAATTCTCTGTAATTCGAACGTTGAAAACGATCTTCGTTTGAATGATTTTAGTCTAATGGTTTTAGCATGATAACTCGTGAACAATTTGTCGCAGTATAATAAAATGGATGACATTAAATTCAGAAAAATAGAGGACTACAAGAATAACAAATAGTAACAAATTATCAGAGTATTACCTATGTATTAATGTTTATGAAGATACCAAAATCTCGTTCTGTAGCCAAGCAATATCCTTTTTTCAAAATTTCTTTTCTGAGTTCACATCTACACAATAAACGTCACTTTCGAAGTATGCTGCCAGATACACCACTCCTTCCATGTAAATAATTCTCTGTAATTCTCTCATAAGCCTCTATTCGAAACATCAAAACATGTCGGGTTGAAAAAAATTAAACAAACATTTTATATATATATATATATATATATATATATATATATATAAATTGATAGAAATGAAATTACTAGTTGCAAAACTGTTTTTTACATTAATTTCAGAGAATATTACTATAAATATTCCTATTAATTCATGAGTCTAGTGCGAAATATTTGTTGAAAAGTTTCCATATTTTAAATAAATTCAGAAATCCTGCCTATATTCCTCATTTATATCAGACATTATTACATGCATTTTTTGCCGTGGTATGCAATGTTTTTCTGCATTTATTTCTTTTTCTGTATGACACGAAACTGAATATATACTGCATATAATGTGTTCTTTTGTTTTTAACACTTTACAACATAGTTGAAAAGTGTTTTTGACTTTGTTCATTATGTCTATCTGTCTGTCCGCTTGATAACTGCCGTAAAAATGACTTTATCAAAATGAAATTTTAGTATGTTGTTCAGACGGTCTGTGGGACGTATGGGAATGTAAATGAATAATATCACACAATTAGTTTTGGATTGCACCCGGGTTGAAAAAATGCACTACATTGAATCCTATGGGACCTAATTTTTCAAAAATTTTTTAAGCGAATTTAAAATTCACAAATTGCCTCAAAATTAACATAATAATTGCACCCATATCATATGAAGAGACGTACGTGACCCACTTAAAAATAAAGTATGGCATCCATCTTGTGTCAGAATCGTGATTTTAAAAGTTATTTTTTATTTATATTTAGTGTTGCATGCGTCCTAAAACCGCTTTATTTTTTATTTTTTTCTGTGCATCTATATACTACGCCAACCCAATTACAATATTTTTGAGTTTAAATGATCATCAAATTTTGATTATTTCTACAACGAAACCTAATTTTCACTTATGGAGAATGCAAACACATCAAACTGTAAGATGAGTTGTATAAAAATTGCTGAATTCCTTTAACGCAAAATTATTTAGCTCTGAAATCTGCAATATAACTGATATGCATGAAACATTCATTGATTTTACATAGAGAAGCAGACGATTCTATAGTATTGCCTTTTTCGATGAAGTTTTAGGCATGGAGTTAGAAAGTGCTTTCATCTCCATGGTTTTAAGTTTTTAAGTAAAATACATTACTGTTGTATTGTGATAATATTAAAAATATCGAATGAAAGGAATGGAAAACATCTGATTTGTGCAGCATATGACTTTTCTCTGCAGATTCAAATTCATTTTGTAATTTTTTATTTCATTGTGCAATAAATTGAGTTTAATTACTGAAAATAACATGGATACTTCTCTGATATTATATCCAATTTGCCTTTTTATTGCATCTTCGTTTCATTCTGCAACTTAATTCACTTTACATTCTTTAAGTTTTCAAAGTAAAAAAAAAAAAAAAAAAAAAAAAAAATCTGAAGAATGGTTCATTCTGCAGTCATGGAGTTAGTCTTATTCGCTTAGTTATCAAAATTTATCTAAAGAACTATATTTAAAAAAAAAAAAAAAAAAAAATATATATATATATATATACAGGGTGTTTTAAAAGTCCGTATAAACTTAATAAATTCATTAAAAATCGAAAAATCATCATATTGAGGTACGGTTTGTACCATAAGTATTGCTAGGACATTTTTATTTTTATTTTTATTTTTTTTGTGAAAAAAATTTTTAGTTTAAAAAATCACCTATAGGTGGCGCTCAACGCATTGGAAAGACAAAAAAAATAACTTACTGTACGTGTCAAATCATGTGATAAGCCTAAGTAACTCTAAATAAGTGATGGGACCTTCTCATTTCTTTAGATTTTTCCTAAATCGAAATTTTCGCTAAGCATCTGATGCTGATTCTCCGTTCACGTAATACAGCTTCACTAACAAGGCTTTCTCGATCATAGTTAACATTCTCGCAAAAACTTCTTTGCACCGTTTACTAATGAATCAAATGAAGAATTTACAGAGCACTACAGCTCTTTTGTAACAGCCTCATTTGCATACTTCTGGAAGATGTATTCGGGTAAGCGCTACCTATAGGTGATTTTTTTAACTTTCACGTCAACGCCCCCCCCCCCCCCCCCCCCCCCGTCCTGGCAATACTTATGGTACAAACCGTACCTCAATGCGATGATTTTTGATTTTTAATGAATTTATTAAGTTTATGCAGACTTTTGAAAGACTATGTGTCTATATATATATATATATATTGGTCATTTATTTCAGATTTTCACTATCTTTGAGGGCCATTTCGCGAAAAAGAGTCGGTTATACTTTTATATAAAAAAAATCTAATCAGCAGGATTGCCATCAGGGGACTTAACTACTAAGCTTTATGAAATTTTATTAAATAGTTTTTTAGCTACAGTGAAAATTGTCTTCATTTTCTCAAAATTAAACATTTAAATATCTCGATAATTGTTCGGGCCTTATTCCTTTTTATTGTCTAAAATTATATATAAAACAAACATTTAATTGATACATTTGAGCATATGTAGTCTTTATTTTAGATTTTTGCGGGCAATTTCGTAAAATAGGCGGGCTCTTCTTTACCGAAACGTACCAAAATCTAATTAGCACCAGGGTATCCCACAGGTGACTTATCTATAAATTTTTGTAAAATTTGGTCAATTAGTTTCCTAGCTAGAGTGGATACAAGACATTTTGCAGGCCATTTCGCAAAAAAGGCGGGTTCTTTTATCCCGAATCGTTCCAAAAACTAATCAGCACCAGGGTCACACACACAAGTGACCTACCAAATTTTATGAAATTTGATCCATTAATTTTTAAATTAGAGTGGATACATACATTGCACAGACAGACACACAGGCAGACACACGCACAGACACACACACAGTCACGCTAAAACTAGTTTTTTCGTATTCTAGAGGTCTCAAAACGTGTAAATCCGTCGAAAACTCGAGTTGCGATTTTCGGCGTGATTCCAATACTTCCCTTATACATTACCTTGTATTGCAGGGAAAGTGAAATGTTTATGAATAAAATATTCACTGCTTTTGTATAGAGAGCCAGGCGATTTATATTTCAATGACGTTATTTAAATAAAGTCCATTTGTTTTCGATGAAGTTTTCAAATATAATAAATTATTGCAGTATTGTGATAATTTTAAAAATATCACCGCTGAATGTATCGCATTTTAGAGGTGTTTAAATAAAATTGTATTGCAGTTGGAAAGTGTTTCATAATCAAATGCTTTATGCAGGACTGATCTTTCTTATTACTTATGCAGTAATGCATAGTATATGTAAATGGAAAGTAGTGTGAAAGCAAAAATTTCATACTTGGGTTTTGATGGATTTACATACTTTGAGCATATATGAATACGAAACATTCATTCTGATTTTTGATTGAAAATTTAAAAAAATCATTAAAGAAACATTATGTAAAGCTTTAAGAAGGAAACGTCGATGTACTTGTTATTGCTTTCCTACATACAAAGTATATTGCGTAAGTAAAGGATTATGACAAGGTCAAAAATTCAAATTCGAGTTTTCGACGGAAGAGCACTTTTCAGGCATCCCTAAACTCGAATCGACAAAAATTTAGCCCTGCCTCCCTTCATATTTTATTTTCCTTTTTTTTGTGAATTTTTTATGTCCTCTCCTCCTCTAAAAAATATTAATGGAGGTTAAGAGAGCTGTAGAACCCGCCCACACACAGAGTGTGTCTGACCCCTTATGGACGGCTCTTATGTGTATGTTAGTGTATGTGTGTATGTATTTATGATTTGCTATTGTGTGTGTATGTATGTTAGTGAGTGTGTATTTATGATTTGCTATTGTGTGTGTATGTATGTTAGTGAGTGTGTATTTATGATTCGCTATTGTGTGTGTATGTATGTTAGTAAGTATGCAAATGTGTATGTTAGTAAGTGTGTATATTAGTGTGTGTATATATATTTTAGTGTGTGTATATGTATGTTAGTGTGTATGTATTTTAGTGTGTGTATGTTAGTGTGTGTATATGTATTTTAGTGTGTGTGTATGTGTGTATTTTAGTGTTTGTATATATTTTATTGTGTGTGTATATATGTTATTGTGTATATATATGTTATGTGTGCGTCCGTTCGTCTCTCGCCGTAATATTTCGCTAACAAATGAAGCGCTTTGAAAATAATTTGGTACGATTATTATAATCGGTAAATACTGAAACCCTACTGATTTTAAACGCAATCGAATGTTCAGAAGACTCCCCAAAATTTCGAATAGATTTCTAAAATCTGATGTTACAAGTGAAGAAACGTTAGAATTCTTCATATCTAACATATAACAAAAACTAGGGGCAACAACTTGGTTTGTAGACAAAAAACAGTTTTTTTCTTCACAACGGCAAGACAGAGAGACTGACTCTCACCAGTACAAGATCATCTGTTGTCGATAGAGTACCGATTTCCAATCTTTTGTATTTGGAAAATCTCTTCTAATATTTTGTAAAATCTACAAGTATCCCTACCTGGCTGACACATTCGATTTGACAGTGGTAAATTACAAAATAAGTGTATAAAGCAGTAGGGTTAATAAATAATAACTAACTCATACTTTTAGATAAAATATCACAAAACCATTCATTATCTGTTTTCATTTATTATTTACTATCTATAAAAATGGCAAACATCTCCTTTTCACATCCGACTTATTAATTACAAACAAATATTGCGCATATTTTTTGGATAGATTCTGTGTTAATATAAACAAAGTGTTAATGGAGTTGTACTTTATTCTGTTTTCCAATTTAATGTGGACGTTAGGCCTGTTTTTTAATGCAATAACTTAATCCATGGTCGCATTGACAGACCAAAACAAACAGTAGAGTTTTGCAGGCGGGAGCGGAGGCAATGCTCATTACTGCCATCTGAATTCTTTAACTGGGCAAAAAATCCCTGCTTTAAGAAAATTTCTCTTCCTAAATGAAACCCTCGCTGCCTAAATAATAACTGTCACACCAACGTCTAACCAAACTAAACTTTTATAGTGTTTTATTGTTTTATTAATAAGTCACGTTAAAACCTTAAAATTTTAATTTATATACCTAATTTTAAAAAAACTGGCAAGCTGTACTACTTTTGCAAAATTATATCTTGGAAGTCATGTATATTTTAGTCACGTCAGCTCTCTTGTATGATATTTCTATAAGTACAATTAATACTTTATGAAATGCGTTATTAATGGTTTTCAGTTAAATAAATTATTTTAGTGAAACTATTTAATTTCTGATGAAATGCATATGCATATATTAATAAATATTTTACAGAAAAGCTCCAATAAAATATGAGCTTTTTTTGTACGTTTCTAGAATAAAAGTAGCTCATTTTTGGATTTAACTCGAAATGAAATAGAATTCATCGAAGTTTCTTGCATAAATAAAAAATATATTTTTAAATTGTTTCATTTCAATATTTATTTCCATTTCTTTTTCACATTTTTTGTTATAGGGAAATTCCGAAGTCATGAATTTCATTTCATTATTTTTATAGAAACTAAGAATCATTTGGAAAGGCTGCAGGCAAATTTGATAATCGCTTCATACAGAAGTTAAAAATAATTTTCTTAAAATTACTGTGTGAAATAAAATGATTAGAGATGGCTACCTTTTTCACTACGTTTATTTTTGAAACTTTATCTGAATTAAAAATAGTGAAAGAAATAATTGTTCATACTTTTTTTTAATGTTACTTTGAGACATTTTTGTTTTGCTGAAATATATTTTAAGAGTGCTGAAGGCTACTCAAACAGTGATGTTAAAGCAATTACTTATCATTAAATTATGAAAAATTGGAATAATAATTATTGCTGATCCTTTTAAAGCGGTTAATGACCGTAAAATGGTTATTACGGTCATTTTTGCATGACTTCATGAAAAGAACTAACTTTACTTGATTTTTAAAAAGTCGTACAAACATCACACACTTTAAAATCATAAAGATTCCTTTATTATTAAAATGCACATTGCGTTAAATTTAGAGACGCACATAAGACGCATATTTGTTTCTACAGGGTGTATCTGAATTCATCATCAATATTTGGTAGGGAGGTAGAGGATAGAAAAAGAAGACTATTCCACATAGGAAAGCATGGGCGCAGACGTCATGTAGTAGGGCAACATGAGCTCAGTTAAATGATGGAAAGAAAACATAACAAGAAAGTTGCAAGAAAAACCCATTTATTTGTGCATCGTTTGCACAGACTTACAAGAGGTGCTCGAAATGCCGGTCATTTGCTAGAGTACATGCCTCATAACGACGTTGCATGGACAAACGGCCTTTCTAGAATATGCCTGGCATTCCCCGGATGTTTGCGGCGGAAACCGATATGCGTGCTACAAGGTCCATAGCACTGGTAACAGGGATCGCGTACACCATGTTTTTCATCACACCCCATACAAAGAAGTCGATTGGAGATAAATACGGTGACCGTGGTGGCCAAAAAACCGGTCCACCGCGACCAATTCATTGAGCCCCAAATGTTCTGGTCAGGTAACCACGCACATCATTTGCGAAATGTACTGGAGCGTCGTCATGCTGGAACCACACACTAGACAGCTTTGCGCGTGAATGGGAGTTGTGGACACACAGCGCCTTCTACACCGTCATGCGTTCGTTTGCGCCTATGCTGTCCTATGTGAAATAGTCTTCTTGTCCTATTCCCTACCTCCCCACCAAATATTGATGATGAATTCAGATACACCCTGTATATTTAAACGCATTTAAACATTTAAAGACTCACAGCATATGTCATAAATATTCAAGTTAATCTTGATTACTGAATTAAATCTTTATGGTAAAAATGAACACATTTTAGATTAATCTATGCAGAATAAAACTTCTTAATTGCATCAGAAATTTTGATACGTACACACTGTAAACGGGGTTGGTGAGTGTAACGAACAATGAGTTATCTCTTTCATGAGTGATCGCTTTCATATTTCTGAAATTTAACATTTGTAAAGAGCAATTCAGATCATGTTATTTTCAACATCTTTTATTTAAGATATTTTGTACACATCTAGAATGCACTTTTGTATTCATAAAAATATCTGAAGAGAGGCGACTTTTCTACTCGACTTTTCCTGTCTCCATATTTTCCTTTATTATAAAAGTGTGTATTTTTGAACGTTTGTTCATGCATTTGTCATTTGAGCGTTCGCCGATACGTTTGTTATTTGAGCTTTTGTTTATACGATTGTTATTTGAGCTTTTGTTTATACGTGTGTTATTTTAGCTTTCGTTTATATGTTTGTTAAAGCTTCTGACCATGTATTCGTTCTTTTATCTTTCATTTATACTTTCCTTATTTGAGGTTTCAATCATACGTTTGTTATTTGAGCTTTTGTTAATACATTCGATATTTGAGCTTTCGTTCATGCGTTTGTAATCTGAGCTTTAGTTCACACGGATATTTTTCTAATAGTACAGAAATTGTAAAGGTCTTGAAACGTGTTTAGTCTAAATATTATTGAAAAATTCTTAGAAAACAATACCGCACATCAAAAAAATCTGATGTGGGCAACACATGACTTTCCTTATATAATGTAATGAATTTACTACTTTTACAGTAAAAAAATAGGTTTTTCTTATAGTAGATACGAATATTCTTTCCAAGACATTGAATTTTCGACAATTAGTCCCCATTTTCATTGATTTAGCGTTATTTTTATCCATTTGGCGAGATTTTCGTCAATTTGGCAACATTTCAAAAAGTCGCCAAAATCTCGCCAAGCGTTATGCACTAAGAAATAAGTTATTCTTACAGCCGATAAATGACTATTGGCGTCCAAATACAAAAGTGTTACTCAGAGTATCTTTTTTCATGAATGGAACGAGCTAGATCCACGAGAATGATGTCACCAAATTTATCGCATGGTATTACATATGAAAAGTGAACATGTTTGTCAATAGGAATTTTTTTTTTATTTTATATGACTTTTTGAAATTTTTTTTGAAAAATGTACAATATCTCAAAAACGGCTCGTGTTAGCGTTCTAAAATTTATGTAAATCGTTTTCTAATGAAAAATTACATAAGAAATGTCTATTTGCGTAAATTTATTAGTGGTTTTGATTTTTTGACAATTTTTTCAAAATTTCATTCAAAAATTTAGGGGGGTTCTGAACATTCGATTGCGTATAAAAACAATAGGCTTCCAGTGTTTACGGATTGTGATTTTTGTACCGAATTTGGTTCAAATCGGTCCATTCGTTCGTCAGTTATCGTCTCCACTGACACACACACACACACACACACACACACACACACACATACTTTCACACACGCACACACACACACAGACATCACTTCAAAAATGTTTGATTCGTGATCAGGGGTGCTTGAAACGTGCTCTCCCGTCGAAAACTCGAATTCGAATTTTCGACCCCGTCACAATACTTTCCTTATACATTATGTATATAAGGAAAGTAATATAGATCTAAATATTTAGATAAAGTGTGTCTCAAAAGTTTATGGACAACCATTTTTTGAAGGTAAAAAAAAGTATAACGACCAAACAAATGTTATGTATGAACGAAATTAAAAGAGAATAAGTATAGAATGAAAAATAATACATACAATGCTCACTGAACTTATGTGAAGCAATGAATGTAAAAACCAGGCTGTCTATATATAAACTATTGATGTTTCCGTTTTTAACTTCACACTTTTGATCGCATGTTAAGAATTGGTTAGAATTGTTTAGCTTTGAACCAGGCTTTGTATAAGTCCTGAATTCAGGAAGAACCAGCAAAGTTGTATCTGCTCTTTTCACTCATTCATGTTTAAAATTGACGACCGTAACATATGCTTCAAATTATACTGTCCCCAAGAGGTTATCGCCTAGCCGGTCATTCAAGGTTGACAATTTATAACAGTAACTTGTTTCTGCTTAAAACACTTTTTTACGTCTAGTTAAAGATGTGTGGATCGAAGCATTGTCATGTTGAAATGTCACCTCTTATTGCTTCTATAACTGACAGGAATTTTTCTGAATAGTCACCTAATGCTTGCTGACCTTGCAATAAAACAATATCAGTCATACTATTATAGATAAATGTTCTCTACACCATGACAAACCCCCTCCACCTTTTACGTTGCTAAATAAATAAAATACAAGGTACCTGGCTTAGGTTATGCCACTTGTAAGCCCAGTCATTTGGACCATCCAAATTGAACTTCTTATATTCGCTGAATAACACTATTAACAGTTTGTATTTCCAGGGTTTGGCCAAGGCAGCCGTCTTTGTGGTGGTGTTTTACCAATGGCTCATTGTGAGTGGTTGCTAGCCCCTACCCCACCCCCTATTGGATTCCGGTCTAAATTGGATGGCACTTTGCCTGCCATACAAATAGGTACCTTACACCTTTGGGTAGGTAGGACGGTGCTAGGAAGAAAGATGTAGTCCTTGATACTTGGATAGCTAAACTACTTTCAATTTGATAGATATTTATTTCAGTTCGAAATTAATCGCAGAGAGGAGCTTTCTATTATCTTGATAAATCGTCGTTCTTAGACGCTCAGTGCTTTTTAAGTAGCATATTATCACCTTTCGAAATAATTTGATAAATAATAGATATACTGCAATTTATAAGTCTCTCTTACAATACTTTAAACTTTCATACCTTGGAGCCTTAAACCACAAATTTTAACAACTTCGACTTGAGAAAACTACTCTTTCACTATCAATAAGAAACGAAAATTTCCCCTAACTTTTTAAAATCTTAATACAATTACGTCATATGATCCGAGTTAGAATATGCTCACTTCTGAATTTAGTGATTGCAAAAGGCGATTTAATTATTTGTTCGTATATGTAAAACTACCCATGATACATGCATACAATTTCTTCAAGATATACCATATAGAAAATCTCCAAATATTTTATGTATGGAACCTTGCTTATTTATAAATGAAACGTCATTATTACCTTGTACTATTGCTTCGAAATATATAATATTTTTTAATAAAAGCAATTTTAAAATTAATGGCTTTATTAATTTTTGAGAAAAGGAAACACGTTTATAAACTTTTTTTTTTTTTTTTTTCAAAAAATTAAATTGATTTTATTAAAAAAATTGTTAATCGTTTACAGTAACTAATTGAAAAAAAATATGAATTTATTTTCCCTATTTCAATTTAATAGGTATTTTATTTCAACTTCTCCTTGACAAACAACAGCTCATTGAAATAAAACGCTGCGAATTTTTCTGTTCAGAAATTCAAATTTCTTTCATTTGTTTTAATGGAATCAAACGTAGATAATCTAAGTTCCAAATGAAATAAATTAAACATAGTTGATTTATTCGTATTTTTAGCCGAGATATTTTAATTTATATGTATTAAATGCTAGTACTTTTCATAAAAAAGGATTTAAATTTTTGAGTATATATTTAAATGATTTCTTATGATGTTTTAAAATTTCTATTATAATAAAACATTTATACAGTAGGAATTAGTTATAGCGAACTCTCAAGATACCGTCCAAAATGTTTGATATACTCGAAATTCGTTATAAGCCATACATTGACCCGTGCACGTATATTAAAAATAATCCCTGCCACAATACTAAAAATGACTTCGGCGCAAGTATACTAAAAATAACCCTTAACAGTATACTAAAAATTGATCCATACTAGTATACTAACAATAAGCCCAACCAGTAACTAACAATTTCTCCTGCAAATATACTTAAAATGACTTCTGCAAGAATATTGAAAATGACTCCTGCCAGTATATTAAAAATTTCCCTTGCTAGTAGTTTAAAAATTACTCTTGCCAGTATATTAAAAATGAACACTGCCGATATATACTAAAAATAACCCTTACCAGTATACTAACAATGACCCCTGCCGGTAACTTAAAATGACTCCTGCAAGTGTACTTAAAATGACTCCTGCCAGTATGTTAAAATTACCCTTGTCAGTATATTAAAAATGAACACTGCCAGTATACTAAAAATTACCAGTACTAGTATACTAAAAATGACTCTTAACAGTATACTAACAATGACCTCAGCCAGTAACTAAAAATGATTCCAGTAAGTATACTTAAAATGACCTCTACAAGTATACTGAAAATGACTCCTGCCAGTATATTAACAAGAAAGATCAATCATGCATAAAGCATTGATTATGAAACACTTTCCAACTTCAATGCAATGTTATTTAAACATCTCTAAAATGCGATACATTCCTCGGTAATTTCACAAAATTTGGTAGCTAAGTCACTTCTGGGTAATCATGGTGCTGATAAAATTTTAGTACGATTCGGGAACAAAAATCTGCCCTCTTTGCGAAGTGGCCCGCAAAAATCGTCAAAATATAAAATAAATGACTACGTATGTTCAAATGTATCAATTAAATGCTTTTTTTTATACGTAATTTTTGACGATGACAAGAATAAAACCAACCCCATTGCTCTGGTACTAGCCATTCTCGAGATATTTTAGTTTCTTTGCAATTTTGCTACGCCGTTTTGAAAATACATCCAGTTACTAAATCTAAACGAGAATTGAATTAAACGTGCAAATTCAATGTCAATTCAAATAATTATGCATGTTATTTTGTGTAGTTAAACTTAATTTATTGAATTATTAAAGAAATAAAGAGAAATTGAATTTCAGTCTGTAGTGAAATCTTGTGCTACCCACATTGCTTTCAACCACCTTGGTTATAGTTTGATTAGCCACTTATTTACTGACTAAAGAGAATACAATTATGCATTTTAAATATTTTTCTTTTACAATTTTCTTGACTTTGCGCGTTGTACTTGATTTGTACTCTATTTTAATTAAATATTTCAAATTTAATGTCATCACGCTGGAACATCTAATTAAAAATCAACTTACATCATAAAAAAGCAATTCGAACTCATGAATTATTTATAATTTGAAGACCTGTACTCGTAAACAAAAATATCTGCTTTCGCACACATTGACGCAGCCTATAAAACTTTGCGGCTAAAGCATCTCATTAACTTTCCGTAAAAATTTACGTTAAGTCTTGAGGGTAATTTTACGTTCTGAAGTTTCACATCATCGGCGAAATTTAAAATCTTTATTTTTGTTCCTTAAATTAAATCCACCTTCAAAGTATGTATAGAGTAAATATACAAATTTTAATATGAATTATTCTGTATGTTTTATAAACAGCTATCTGATTAGATATAAATCTTAAGAGTTAAATATTTTTATTTTTATCAAATCTTGTACTAAACTATTTTTCTATGCGTATTAAATGTTCAATAGGACTCCATTGATAAACAGAAATTTAAAATATTTAATAACTGCATATAATATTCATTAAGACACTATAGATATACAGAAAAATAAAATACTTAATAATTGCATAATACTTAATAACTGCATAATACTTAATAACTGCATAATACTTAATAACTGCATATAATATTCATTAATACACCAAATAAACAGAAAATTAAAATATTTAAATAACTGCATATATAATATTCATAATACACCATAGATAAACAGAAAATCATAATACTTTAACTGCATAATACTTAATAACTGCATATAATCTGCATTAAGACAGAAATAAAAATATAAATACTTAATAACTGCATAATACTTAATAACTGCATATAATATTCAGTAAGACATATAGATAAACAGAAAGTTGAAATACTTAATAACTGCATAATACTTAATAATTGCAATAATATTTCATAAAATACTTAATAACAATTGCATAATACAGTTGAATAAATATATATAAACCTGTTTCAAAGAGTACCTTCTTCGTCAGGATATATAAAACATCAGACACTATTGAAATGTAAGGGAATTTCTGTCACAAATTCCCTATAGATTAAAACAGAAATACAAGTTAGAAATATAAGGGTCACTATGAAAGTTCGTAGCACCCCAATAACTTTGTAAGGAAAGGTTCATGAAAGTGCACGTTAGATCTATCTATATTCTATAGCAAAGTGATCATGCCCTATCAAATAAAATTGATCGCAGTGTCCCTAGCGGAGAATAAAAAAGTTAGAATAACGAATTCGACAACAAAGTGAGATAGATATATCAAGCAAATTACACAGTTGTTGAATATAGTCAAATTAGTATGAAACGTCAGGAAACTGTTATAAAAGGCATTTGTTTTATATAATATGATTATTGTTGAATTGCTATAACATGTAATATGTTGAATTGTTGTAATATGTAGGAATAATACAATAAAAGTGTAAATAGAATACAAGAACAGTACATAATATATAGAATACAAGAACAGATGATACATAATACAATACAAGATAATATATAATATAATACAGATAATACATAATTCAGATATTATAATATATAATACATGATACAATACAAGAACATGCCTCTAGTGTAAAGCCAGTTTAAATTACCCTCTATCAGAAACAATGCATTTTTAAATTCCAGAAAAAGTATTACCACGTACTTTGACAAGCATTGCAGGTGTCACCGTGTTAAGGGCTCTGATGATACAACTTTTTTTCAGGTATTTATTTCCTTCCGTATATGTGTTTAGTTCGTTGTTGGTGTCGATTCTTACTTATTAGACAATGCTATACAACTTTGTAATTGACTTTTTTTTATCTATCTTCTTTTATTGCCGAAATTGTTACACTAAGTTTTTTAATTCTTAGCTATGGGCGCTGCAATATTCTTTATTTGATTGAGCATGAGTACTGTACTAGACTTAATGTGTACACTCATGTACACCTTTCCTTACAAATTTATATGGGTGCTTAGGGGCATTCTTAGGAACGCTGTATATACAATTTTATAGCGGTTGTTCTTGAGTTATCGTTTCCAGACTTTTTTCTCAAAAACAAACACGGACACACATTTTTCAAATAGTTTTGAAATAAGTTTAGGAATTTTTAAAACTGGCTCATCCGTCAAAATTTCAAATTCTGAAATTTTGGGGAAAGCAACACTTTTTCTACACAAAATAAACTATTTTCAATGTGACGTCTGTGTGCTTCTATCTGTTTGAGTGTATGCATCCACTCTGGCTCAAGAAATCATTCCACGAAATTTAACAAGATTTGGTGAATAAGTAAGTCACTGGTAAGTTACTTCCGGGTTGACTGGATTTTAATATGAATCGGGAAAATAGAACCAGCTCTTGCAAAATGACCCCATAATATTTGTCAAAATCTGATAAATAAAATGCAATCTATTGCTGCAATCTATTGATTCAATGCTTGTTTTACCCGTGATTTTTACAATCGGCAAAACTAATAAAACAATACTCTAAGATAGCCATTCTCGATTTATTCTAAGTTTTTTATAAATTTATGAATTGAAAAAATAGATGAATGGTATGAATTGAAAAAACAGAACCAGCCCTTTTTTGGGGAAATAGCCCGTTATATTTGTCAAAATCTGATAAATAACATATGCTGCAATCTGTTGATTAAATAAATGCTTGTTTTACCCGTAATTTTTATGGCAAAACTATTAAAACATTACACTGGGATGAACTATTTTATTGAAGTTTTTTAGAATTTTATAAATTAAAAAATAGATGAATGGGTATGAATCGAAAAAATAGAACCAGCCCTTTTTTTGCGAAATGACCCGTAATATTTGTCAAAATCTGATAATTAAATTACAATCTATTGCTGCAATCTATTGATTAAATGCTTGTTTTACCCGTAATTTTTACGACAAAACTAATAAAACATTTCTCTTTAAGGTGAACCATTCTCGATTGATTGAAGTTTTTTAGAAATTTATGAATCGAAAAAATAGATGAATGGTATGAATTGAAAAATAGAACCAGCCCTTTTTTTTACGTAATATTTGTCTGATAAATAGAATATAAAATATGCTGCTATAAGTCAGATATATAAAATATAAAGCATGCTGCAATCTATTGATTAAATGCTTGTTTTATGCCTAATTTTTACGGTAAAACTAATAAAACATTACTGTAAAATAAACCATTCTGGGTTTATTGAAGTTTTTTAGAAAATTGAGAAGCTGGGGATGTTTTAAAATGCATTAAGCGGCCAATTGAAAAAGAAACCGCGCATTTAAATTGCGAATTTTATAAACCAAATAGGTATCGTCATAATTCTGTGCAATTAAACTCAAATTAATGGATTATGAAAGATAAACGAATTTACTTCTATAGAACAACAGGACCACATTAACTTTTACGTACTTGCAAAATAGGTCAATAAAATTTTAGATGAGTTCAGAACCTTGATTGAATTTCTTTAAGAAAAATCTGTTGTGGTCAACACATGGCTTTCCTTATATAATGTAATGAATTTACTACTTTTACCGTAAAAAAACAGGTTTTTCTTATAGTAGATACTAATATTCTTACCAAGATGTTGAATTTCCAGCAACTAGTCGTCATGTTCATTGATGTAGCGTCATTTTTATCCATTTGGCGAGATTTTCGTTAATTTGGCAACATTTCAAAACGTCGCCAAGTTGGCGACATTCCGCCAAATTCGTCGCCAAAATATCGCCAAGCGTTATGAACGAAGAAATAAGTTATTCTTACAGCAGATAAATGACTATTGGCGTTCAAATACAAAAGTATTACTTAAAGTATCTTTTTTCATGAATGGAACGAGCTAGATCCACGAGAATGATGTCACCCAATTTATCGCATGGTATTACATATGAAAAGTGAACATGTTTCTCAATAGGAAATATATTTTTTTTATTTTATATAACTTTTTGATAATTTTTATGAAAAATGTCCAATATCTCGAGAACGGTTCATGTTAGCGTTCTAATATTTATGTCAATCGTTTTTTAATGAAAAATTACATAAGAAACGTCTATTTGCGTAACTTTATTAGAGGTTTTGATTTTTTGACGATTTTTTCAAAATTTCATTTGAAAATTTAGGAGGTTTCTGAACATTCGATTGCAGTATAAGAACAATAGGCTTTCAGTGTTTACGGATTGTGATTTTTGTACCAAATTTTGTTCGAATCGGTCCATTCGTTCGTCAGTTATCTTCTCCACAGACTCACTGACACACACATACACACACAGACATCACTTCAAAAATCTTTGATTCGTGATCAGGGATGCTTGAAACGTGCTCTCCCGTCGAAACCTCGAATACGAATTTTCGACCCCGTCGCAATACTTTCCTTATACATTATGTATATAAGGAAAGTAACTAGTATATTCAAAGCAGGTGGGATGCTTCGTTAATTTAAATGAAAGATAGTTTCTTCGCTATAAAACGTGAGAATTCGTTTATGGTCAGCTTTACACCTTTCAACATTGCGATTAAATTATTATACATAACACGACATTTTAAGTCACGAATCAGCAACCTGGATATAAATGACACCATTGCATGCGATACAAGGATTAAAGGGAGAATTCACATTTTTCCCACATCAATATTGATCAATTTTTTTTTTCGAGATGTATTTTATATAGAAAATATCTGAGTTGTAGCTCGAATTCTACCTGTAATGTTATTAAAAAAATCTGATGTAGGCAGCACACGAGTTTCCCTATAAAATGCTATTTGCTTCTTTGACAGGGGAAAAATCTGATGTGGGCATGACACTTGCTATAGACTCACATTAATTTTCTCTTTATTTCTTTAATGATTCATTATATTGGGTTTAAGTGCACAAAAAACCACGCGTAATTATTTGAAATTATACTGAATCTGCATTTTTAATTCAATTTTCGTTTTCATTCGGTAACTGGGCGTATTTTCAAAGGCTCCGTAGAAAAATGCGAAAACTAAAATATCTCGAGAACGGCTAGTCCTAATCTTATTCTTTTCATCGTCAAAAAGTATGTATAAAACAAGGATTGAATTTATACATTTGAGCATACGTAACCTTTTATTTTACAATTTGACGATTTTTGCGGGCCATTTCGCAAAAAAATGACAAGTTCATTTTTTTCGAATAGTATAAAATACTAATCAAAACCAGGGTAACCCACAAGTGACTTATATGCCAAATTTTGTGAAATGTGGTTAATTAATTTTTGAGTTAGAGTAGATACATACATTGCACACAGGCAGACACACGTAACACACAGACATATATACACGTCACGCTAAAAATACTTTTTTCGTGTTCTGGAAGTCTCAAAACGAGTAGATCCGTTAAAAACTCGAATTGCGCTTTTTGGCACGATTCTAATATTTTTCCTATACATTACCATGTATAGTAGGGAAAGTAAAAATGATGTATAAGATCCATGCAATGGATTTACGTATTTCACAGTGAAAAATGATGTATAAGATCTACGGCACAATGTTTTTAATGTTAAATAGTAAATTTAGCGCTCGGATGACAACATGTAAAATTATTTCGAAGTAAACAATTAACTTACATTTCGCGCAACTTTAAGTTAAAAATTAATCAATATTGATAGCATCCGCAATAAGCAGTACAGTCCATATATTAAAATATTTTAATAATTAATTCATCAATTTGCCATCATTTTCGTAAATTAAGAGTCAATTTTGCAATTTTAACGATATGTGCGTCAGTGTGAGACTAAATACCGCCAAATTGGCGATACTTTGCTAAATTAGTCGCCAACTTCATCGCCAGGCATTACAAACAAATGAAGAAAAAAGCATTACTTATATATAAATTACTGTTGGCTAAGTGTTAAGCGTCAAAATACGAAATCATTACACAAAGTATCTTCTCTCATGAATGGAACGAACTAGATCCACGAGAATGATGTTAACAAATTTATTACATAATGTTACATATGAAAAGTGAACATATTTCTCAATAGTTAATACTTTGCTTAATTTTATGCGATTTTTTTTATAAATTCATTTGAAAAAGTGCAATATCTCGAAAACTGGAAATTACAACTTTGTAGTTGACTTTTATAGTGTATCTCGCTCCATCGCCTAGTTGGTGTTTCTAACTTTTTCATTCCTCCAATAGGGGCGCTGCAGTCTTCTTTATTCGATCGGGCATGGCTGTTTTATTACAGATAGTTCTAGCGTGTACACTCACAGATCTGTCCTTAGAAAGTTAGTGGGGAGGGGCTTACAAATTTTCCTAGGGATTTTCCTAGGGAATTTCCCTAGGGATTTTCCTATGTATTGGCATCATCATTACTCATCGTGCCTAGCAGCACATAAGACCTTTAGCTTGCGCCGCCACCCTAGTCGATCATGTTCCACAGTCCTTGCTTCTGACCAGCTCGCCCAACCCACCTGAATTCTTTCCTGTTCTATTTGTCTCTTCCAAGTTAACTTCGGTCGCCCTCGAGATCTTTTTCCTTCAGGCACACAAGTAAGTGCCACAGCAGGGATTTTATGCTGTGGCATTCTTAAGACATGTCCAGTCCAGCTTCATGTTCGGTTTTTTTTTATTTCTGACTCGATTGTTTTCTGTTTAGTATGTATTGTAGGGAAAGTAAAATATGATGTGAGCACCACATGACTTTCGCTTCAGACACAAATTTATTTTATTTTATTTTATTTCTTTCACAATTCAATTAATTGAGTTCAACTACACGAAATAACTTGGATAATTATATGAAATCACACTGAATTCGCAGTTTTAATTCAGTTTCCATTTTCATTTGACGACTGGACATATTTTCAAAGGCGATGTGGTAAAAATGTGAAAGCTCTAAAATATCTTGAGAACGGTTAGTCCTAAAAATAATTGACCAAAGATTATCTTAATCGTATCGTCGTATATAATTTCATCAAATAGTTTTTGAACTATAATAAACAATGTCTTTAGCTCCTCAAAATTAAAGATATATATATATATATATATATATATATATATATATATATATATATATATATATATATATATATATATATATATATATATATATATATATATATAAATTATTAAATTCAAAGTTAGAATGTATGTAGTAACTCATAATACACTATTCCAAAATTTTCTACAAAATACAAAGAAATAAATGAAATTAAGACAAAAAGAGGAAATAATAAAGCATAATGCAAGTCATAAAGACAAAGACAATCAACAAATTTCAAAAATGAGGAATGCAAATAAGAAAACAAAAAAATCAAGCAAAAAAGCTTGCACATGGAGGAGATTTAGGCTTACGATAAGTTCATTTCGAAAAAATTCTCTTCGGGTCCATATATCCCTTCGAAATGAACACAAAAATGCTTGTTTCTGAAACACAAGATAGATTTTATCTATAAACTTGTGTTATATGGACGACAAGCAAATAGATTGGAACAATAAAGGAAACATAAATACCTCAAAACACACCTCTTCAGCGCAACCATGACGAGCAAAATATGACTGGACCAATATATATATATATATATATATATATATATATATATATATATTATATATATATATATATATATATATATATATATATTATATATATATATATATATCGAGAATGGTCCATCATAAAGTAATGGGATTGGTCTTTTTTTTTTTGTTGTCAAAAATTACTTATAAAACAAGCATTTAATTGATACATTTGAGCATACGTAGTCTTTTATTTTAGACTAGAATATATGCCCGTCATATGACGGAAATCAAAATTTACGAAACATTACTTCTCATTTGCCGTCCTTTTCATCATTTTGGCGACATTTTTGTCATTTGAGTAACATTTTAAAAAGCCGCTAAGTTGGCGACGGCCCGCTAAATTTCTCGCCAAGCGTTACGGACGGACGGATGGAGGGAAAAATGGGTTATTCTTATAGTCTATATTTTCCTGAGGGAAGCTTGAAATATTTGACTTGTTGATAATATGAGCGTGACACTCCTATTTGCGTGGTATTTCAAATAAAAGTTTATAAAACGATAAGAAAAAAATAACATCAAGGTTTCACTTTTAGTATCTGATATCATACGCAACGTAAAGCTCTATGGTTGCCACATAATTTCTCTGTGTCTGGGCTAGTATCTAAATTGAAATGTTTATCAGTGATTGAAACACGTTTGACAACATTTTGTAGCAACGTTACCCAGAGATAGATAGATATACAGATAGATCAAAGTATTCATATTATTAATTCTGACAATTTTTACGGGTCATTTTGCAAAAAAGACATGTTTTTTTCTGAATCGTACCAAAATCTAATCAGCACCAGGGGCAATTGGCGTATCTACCAAAACGTACCACAATCGACCACAATTTACTACAATTGACGTATCTACCAAATATTGTGAAATTTGGTCAATTAGTTTTTCAACCAGTACAATACATACAATTTTTGCGGGACATTTAGCAGAAAAAGGCAGGTTATATTTTCCGAATGGTACCAAAATCTAATCAGCACCAGCGTGACCCACAAGTGACATAGCTACTAAATTTTGCGAACCTTGGTCAATTAATCTTTCAGCTGAAATGGATACATACATTGCACACACACACACAGACACACACACACTGATGGGGCTCTTGTGGGAAACGAGGGCTATGTGTAAAAACCGTCAACTGAGGAGTCTATGAAGAATCAGTAATTTTCAGAAATTTTTTGCGTAATATATCTTTATTCATCTTCTAAATGTTTTTTCGCTTTCAAATTTTCAAAAATTTAATTATTTTAAAATATGTGTTTTAGCATGGTAAGTGAGGGCTTGTGTTACACAGTGTGCCTACATACGCACTGTAAACCGAGAACTTCCCTATACACACAGTGAACCGAGAACTTCCGTTAGGGTTGGATTGACCGTTGTTTTAGGAACGAACGATTTTAAGGTAGCGGCCCTAGTTAAGTGATGATAGGCGAGGACAAAATAATAAAAGAACAACCGTGGTCCTTGATTTTATAAGGTAAGTTATAAATGAATATAATTTAGTCTATAATGATAAAATACAATGCTTATCTGTGTGTTCATTATGTCTGTAGAACAATAATCAGATCGCGTTGGCGTTGGGTTACACACACAGGAAGAGAGAGAGACGTTGTGCTAAAAATAGTGTTTTCGTGTTCTACAGTGCTAGAAACATGCAGATTCGTCGAAAACTCGAGTTGCGATTTTCGACCCGATTCCAATACTTTCCTTATACATTGCCATGTAGAAAGTAAATACCCCCCCCCCCCCTCCAAAGCGATTTTTCTTCACAAAGAATTCGCCACTCAAAAGATCCTCACCGTCTATCTTCATCTTTTCTGTTCTCTCTTTCGGAGGTAATAAGCCACATTACATTTTACATTTAAATGTTCATTTCTCTGCCTTCCAGTAGCTTAAAGACCCCTTCTGTTAATTATACATTTTCGCTATTTAATCTATATATTCATTTTCAAAGAATGCCAAATTACTTTATAGATGTTAAAAGAATCCCTAACAAAGGCTGAATTCGCAGCGATATCGCCTTAATTTTTTTTTTTTACCCGTTCATTTTTTCCCGGACTATTGACTCTGCCGGCGTTATTGGCTAAAAATAATGGCCTTAAAAGGAGATAACGTTATGCAAAAAAAAAATGCTCGCGACTCCACAATGTTAATTAGCTTTTATCTGTACAAACCCTTGTTTTTCTGACGTCATTATCTTGCCTGTCATTAGCTTCACTGCAGTGATCTGCGTAGAACGGCACTGCAGTTATTTGTAACTGTAAACCACGACTTGCTCGTACTCTCTATTGTACTCTTTATTGTGCTCTTTGTGGGGCCATTTTGGTGCTCAAGTGGGTTAAAGCCAATTTTCAATATCGGTTCATGTCTCGGGCACAGAGATTAAAATTCGTATTTGATGAGTCTAAAACATTATTTAGCTTTTCTTCTTTAAAAAGAAAGGTAAATATGATTTTCTTTTATTTTTATTTTTCCTACATTTTCATTTTTAATATATGGTAAAATATGGTGAAGGCAGAAAAAAACAGACTCTCATATTTTAATAGATCTACACGTTTTGAACCTTCCCGAATGCGAATAAATGTATTTTAATGTCTGTGTAGCATCCGTTTCTTTCAATCGGTGAAGGAGAAAAGTTTAAATAAAATGTCTAATATCTCGAGAACGCCTCAGAATAACTCATAAAATGTATATAAAAGCTATTTCTGTAACAATGTTAAACATAATTATATTTTTTTATATATTTTATCAAAACTTACAATTTTATTATATTTCATTATATCTTATGAATGTATATAAACGTATAACTTCAGGTAAAATCTAAATGAAAACATTGTTTTAAAAATTTTAAGACATATTTAAATATTTTCCAATCAAAAGTCTGCTTACCAATATCATTCCGTCGTGTATACATAAGTAGGATTATATAGATTCTTATTTTAATCCCAGAAATTTTCCTTGCGCATGCGCAAATGTAATTGATTCTTTTAATCCCATTTCAAGCTCACATCTTAGCTTTATGTGAATCCCCAAACATATTCTTCTAAGAATCCTTCCAAAATGCATTCCGTAACTTTTCTCCCAATTCCTAACATTTATTTCCCTGGAAGCATCGTTACTTGAAAAGGCTTGTAATATTTTCTACCTTTTTCATAATCTTGCCTATCTTGCGACAAATTTAATTTGTATTTCCGATATTGCAGTCTTTCGCAATAAAGAAGATAATCTCATACCAAAAATACCTGTCTTTTCCTACAAAGTGTTATTGTTCCCGTTCCATGCTGTTTTCTGAATTCGCCATTTTGTTTTTCGGCGGATATGCACCTCTTGCTGAAATAGACGCGGTAATTATTTGATCCCTATATTACCTTTCTATTCCAGTAAAGACTAGAAAATAAATTTACTTTAAAATATTTTCTGAAGGTTTGTTATATCCGATGTCATTTATCTAACGCATAATTGTGGATTAGCCGTCGTTTTGTTGATCAGCTATCTCACGAAATATGTCATCAAACGTTCGAAACCTGGAGTTATGAAAAGGAGATAAAACTCCTATGGATGAAATGCTTAAAAATGCTATAATCCTTTGAGAATTATATTTAGATGTCGCTCAGTGTTAGTAAAGAAGCTGCTATTGTTAGTCGACACAACATATAGGCGTAGTATTTAGTATATGTATTTTGATTACTTTTAGATTAAGGATTCCTTAATTATGAATACACACTCTATAACAAAAAAAATCGACGCACCAAGAAGGAGTTGTCCGATTGTGATAGAAATTGGTGAGGCGTTGGTCAACTTCTGACCTGGATGCAAGATGTCACCCAGCGTGGCATAGACTGATAAAGTTCACGGATGGAAGGTCTTGCCCAATTGTCTACAACTGTCGAGCTAAATCGTCAACATTCCGGGATGGTTGCAATTGCCTTCCTATAACGTCCCAATTGTGCTCTATTGGAGAGATATCAGGAGAACTAGCTGGCCAAGGAAGTGTTAGGCAAGTTTGAAGACAATTCATAGTAACACGTGCCGTGTGTGGCCGGGCATTATCATGTTGAAAAGTAAGTCCGGGGTGTCGCAAAAGGAACGGTAACACAACCGGTCGTAAAATGTCGTCTACTTACCGCTGTGCTGTTAGTGTGCCAAAAATTACTACAAAAGGGGTCCGGCTATCAAAGGAGATGGCACCCCAGACCATACCCACCTGCAGATATACACCTGCCCCGATATACACCTGTTGAATACGCAGTTCCGATGCGCTGGAGCTCCCACTATTTATTCATTGGACACAAATTGTATTCATTTGCATGTTCGCTCAAAATGTCTTTGCATACGAAATTTCATTGCAACCGGACAACTCCTTGGTGCGTCGATTTTTTTGTTATGGAGTATAATTAATCAGTATATTTTCATAGCTATAGGATAGAGTACAAAATATATGGAGATAAAATAAATTGAAAGGTAAAATAATTTAGAATACGTAAGAATATTCTTTATTGTTTTAGTTCTACTTTGCATTGCGCTAATGAATTATTTTTACAAAATTGACAATTTAAATAAATATTTCAGACCTTTCGCCATAGAAATGCATAAAATGCAGGACTACATATCTCATTCTAGCGCCACCTGAATTATAGTCTCAAACGATATTAACGTTTTCTTAATATGGAGTTTTAACTCCTTACTTTTATTTCCATGGTTCGAAAGCTAGTTACTACAACGTTGCAAAGAAAATACCTTATAGGAACATTAAATGCCGTTCAAAGGTATACATTCATATGTTAGGTAGTCCACATATGTTCAGCAAAGCTTGCATTTTTGTCGTCGTTGCAATGCCTCTCAATTCATCAAACGTTTTTGTCGAAAATCGAACAAAACATAAAGAAATTAAGTTAAAAATGGTATAGAATTAGCTATTTTATATGAAATTATGTATTTCAAAGCGACTCGCAGCACTAATATGCAGAGCTCTATATTTCACATTTTTATCAAACTAGATCGAATTTCCATGCCGTTGCCCAGGATTTAAAGGTCAATTTCACGTAGTAGTCTCATTTTTGCCGAAAAATAAATATTTATTCAGATTATTGCCTATTTTCGGAGGATTTTAGATGTTTGGATTGTCCATGTGTATTAGTAAAAAACTTTAGATTTCATATTACAATATCGAGGAATAAAAATGCACTACACATATAACTGACATCATAAGAAATTAATAAAGTTACATCAGTTACAAAAGATATTGTAATTTTTGAAATCATGGTTGATAAATAAAATATAAATAGGTATGCATTTAGTCTATTAGTTATTTAGTATTGTTTATAAGCAAAAAACACCATTCTAGCTTTACTTTTTACTGAATCAGCAATTACACCTTCTCCAATTGCGTTATGTCAGTTGCATAATTTTAAAATGAAGTTATAGAGGTATATTTGTAGCAAGATTTTTTTTTTTTGAAAATTGCTATATAATATCCATAGGTAATAAATATATTAAAGCATGAAATTTTATTTTGCCATTTTTAGTAAATGTTTCGTGGTATAAAGAAGCCATAAATCTTGTATTGATTGTTACGTCCGTTACAGTGGAAATGACCTAAAATAGATACCGCGTAGTTCACACTACTGTCTTTAAAGCTAAGATCTTGCATAATAAGCGTAAAGTAAACGTCGATTTCTTAATATTTCACTTCTAATGAGAGCGCAAAACCCGACAGCAATTTTCTGTTCCGCTGCGCATGCGCACAACTTCTTAGTTCCAGTTGAGATCATCTGAACAAGTCCTTCGACAGCTATTTCCCTAAAACATTAATAAAACCTGTAATTTCTATAAGATCATTAATAAGACGTTTAACATCCAAAGACCTTTTTAATTCAATTGCCAAAAATCACCAACTTAAGCTAAAAATATTATTCAACGCTCTGTGAACAGATCTCTTTGAGGTGCATCGTTGCCTGAGCTCAGGTCCTTTTGTACCAACTAACTGTGCGTACTGACTGTGTGCGACTGATTGTAAGTGACTGTGCGTCGCTTAATTTTAATTCTACGCGCGACACAGGCATACAGACATATATACATACAGACAAACATATAAACATCGTATATGTTTGTATTACTATTATAGATGTAAAAATAATAAAAACTTAATAAAACAAGTATTGTGAAGTGCGGGTATGTTATGGAAGTACTTTTAAGCAACAATCAATAAAAACCACGAGTCATGAAAACCATGATGAGTTATGACGAGTCGTTATCAAGATATCAGATATATTTCCTCTCTCAAAAGCTTAACCGATTTCTATGAAATTTGGTATGATTATTTTAATTGGTGGCGATAAAAAGTCTACATATGTTCAGGTAAATGGAGATTTTCAACGCTTTTCGTAAGAAATCTTCAATTCAATTTAATAGTTTTTCACAATAATATCGAAATTTATTTATTGGCAATGAAAGACATGTTAAACTCATCCCTGATTTTACAACCTGCCGCTCATTTTATCAGCTGCCGCTACCAGCGAATTTGTGCGCCTAAATGTCATTTTCAGTCATCTTTTCTTAATGTTTGTTAACTAAAAATTTTATACGATTACTAAAATTATTATTCCACATGATTATTTCCACATTTTCTCTTTAAATCCCTGTCCCCATTTTCAGACATATTAATTGAAAAAAGACTAATATGTTTATTCTGAAGACTATATGTGTGTTCTATCGATCGGTACAGGGCGCTAAAATCGATTAACAACAAAGTAAATAATTGTTTCATCACAAGCACTTAGCGCAATTGTGTATTGTGTTTATATGACTTGAGGATACATTATTGTGATATAGAACAGGATACGTTTTACTTCTAGCCTGTTAAAGTTAACACAGAAAACGTGATGAGCCCAATACGCGACATAGGGCCTCTCAATTTTTCAGCACTCTCATACTTCTTTCGTGATCGTGCTCCTCGCATACCCCTTCTCCTGTGATGTAGTCAGATTATTTTGGCACTGTTATTTACTTATTTCTCTCAGAGATACATAACGGAATAAATCTAATTTCAATGATCACAATACAGGGAATCATGCATCAAAGCAAAACTTTCAAACATACATTTTTTTTTTTTCAGACATAGAAAATAAATTAATACTATTAGCATAAATTGAATAACGTATAAAATTTAAAACCATAAAAGTATCTCAAAAACAATATTAGTTGGAATGTGAATTAACATACGACACCTTAAACTAGACTTGCTAGCATAAAGATATAAAGATCGATCACATTTAAAAGTACACAACAATCAATTTAATTGTTGAATAATTCCCTGTTGAATAATGCACCACACACACAACATTACCGGCCACTCATCCTGTTACCCATACCCTAGGATGGGTCGGTGGCCTGGGTCTTCAACATACTCCAGGATTTTGATGAATCAATACCAAATAAGTCCCTGAGATACACAGAAGAAATATTACCGGAGTAAAAACCATTGATCTTAAAATAAAGGAACCTCACAAACTTATTCTGAACCTTTTTAATCACATGAACTGAATCACTATAATAAGGATTCCAATTTAAAGAATCGTGAATTAACCACATATTAGTTACTCAATTGCATTGATTGGCTCTTGGGCTAAGATTGGATACCTACACCATTCATCGTTGATGTCATCTCTTTCTGAGATCCAGTTATAGAAAGCTAACCGTCTTCGGTAACCAGCCAGGAAGCTTTGTGTAAGGATCTACATCCATGGACCTATCTCTGCTAATCGACACATAAATCTGGGGAGTGTAGGGTTGATGGATACCTCAGTTTATCAAGGCGCATTTCTTATACCTTAAACCAGCCTATCCCAGGGAACGAGGTTGGATGCTAAATTGTAGTTTAATTCTAAAACTTTCGGCGACTGGGATTTTGTCTTGACGGAAGTTCATTGGATCCTACCCCGTGGATACGGAGAGAGATTTTCTAAATGAGAAATTACAAATATGATACTGTTCCAACATCGGCATAAGCTCCTATGGTTCTTGTAGTAGTATAATCTTTTCTATCCTGTCTTCAGTAGGACACCGCTGACTGTGCTTCGAGCTCGCGATCTTCCACTTAAACAAATCCGTTAAAAATCCTCTCCAAAGAATCTAGTAAAATTGAAAAATTCCCGTTATATAACATCCCAACTATCGTAATTATTATCAGAATAAAAGAATAAAACCCCAACTCGCGGTTCTCAGAATTATGAGATTTTTTATCGGATTAACATTAGTAATGAAATATACTTACATATTCAAGCTATAGCATATACCTGAAAGATTGAGAAAGTTATAGTTTTTTGTAGTTTTGATATCAGTATGTTTATTACAACTGGATTTTTTTGTAGAAATTGTCGCACCAGTAAGTTTGGGGAATAAATGTCATAAAAATTTTTTTTCGCAATTATTTGAAGAGAAATATCCGACAATTGCTCAAAATTCCGCTGAAACATCATTATATATATATATATATATATATATATATATACATTCATCTCCAAAAGTTAAGCATATATATATATATATACATTCATCTCCAAAAGTTAAGCATATATATATATATATATATACACTCATCTCCAAAAGTTAAGCATAGTTGCTGTTCATCTGAAAATTTCAGGAAATATACATCGGAATGGAAGGAAACGTGGTATGGGGGTGTAATAGGGTTATATAAGAAGAAAACAAAGCAAAACAAGGATAGTAACGACTTTTATCATCCAAAGGAAAAGGTTGAAAGAAAAGGGTCACAATACGAGTGTCAACCTCAGTAAAACAGAATTACTAAAACAATGTGATGCTGCAATTTAATACAGTGTGTGGAAACCTCGGGTAGCCACGCATGCTGCACAACGATTTCCCATACTTTCGATGAAAGTTTGGATGAGTTGTGTGCTCAAATAGCTTCAAGCCTCACGGAGAGCAGTTTCCAATCCCGGAACGGAGCTTGGTGGGTAGCGAAGAGCTGCAATATGTCTCCCGAGCATATCCCAAATATGCTCTATTGGATTCAGATCAGAAGAGTTGGCAGGTCACTGCATGTGCTGGATATCTTCAGTTTGAAGGAAGTCGTCGACTAAGTCTGCATGGTCAGGAGGCGCGTTATCATCCATGAATATGAAATCAGGACCAACAGCACCTCGAAGCAATCAAACTGGTAGGCTTAAGGGACTTCGTCTCTGTATCTTTGAGCGGTAACCGACCCCGTGTCAAAGATATGAAGGTCTGTGTGGCCGTCCATCATGATGCCTGCCCAGTCCATGACTCCCCCAAACGGAAAACGATGTATTTCCGCGATGTTTCCCGGGTGAAAACGCGTGCCACGTTCTCTCCAGATCGTGGTACGACGAGAATCAGTTTGCAGGCTAAATCTGGACTCGTCACTGAACATAACATTGCCCCACAGTTGTCCACTCCACTGCCGATGTTCTAAACTCCACTGTAAACGCGCGCGTTTCTGTCCAGACGTCAGGGGGATGCAAACTGCTGGTCGTCTGGCATAGAGATCAACGTGTCTGAGTCAGTTTGTCTTGAAACAGTGACTCCTGTGGCGACTGTCAGGGCTGTACCCAGTTGTCTGGCAGAACGGTTCCTCTGACGTCACTCAGTTATCATCAAATATCGGTCTTGCCAAGCGGTTGTTATCCTTGGACGACCTGGTACTGATGTCGGGTAACATCTTCAGTGGTTTGGAACGTCTGCCACAGTCTGGAGATCACACACTGAAGCACATTCAGAATTCGAGACGCTTCGGTTTGGGATCGACCGGATTCCAGCATTCCAATAATTCGTCCCTTCAAAAACATGTCCAGTTGGCATCTTTGTGACATCTTTCGTCCTTTTTCATTGTTAACAACGCTGCGTACCACAGCAATTGCGAAATTCTGCCTCCTCTGGCCATGCCGCTCAAGACCGTTTTATACTCGTTCCCATGTCTACTGAACTGTTTTGCATGTGCACAATGATTTACATTTGTCCCACGATACTCCACAACTGATTGTAAACCATATTGTATCCATATTAACTCCGAATTTTTCGCATTTTACGAATTATGCTTAACTTTGAGACATGAGTGTGTGTGTATATATATATAAACTACTAAATTAAATTTATGGACTTGTCTTGTAGTACCTCTGTAACGAATCGAATTTAGAATTCAAGTTGTGGCAATAATTGTTTTGGTTCCGGTTAGGTCCGAACCCGTGAGCATTGACTTACTTGATCAACGCTATAAAGTTAGACCAAAAGCTATCTTCGGGTAACGAACTTATAGTTCAGGAACTGCTTCTTTGCATGGTTGATCGGTTTTGGAAAGCTCGAAGTCGGCTGCCACAAATTACTGCAAAAAATCGTCTTTATATGTACAGAAATTTATATACGTCAAGCATTTAAAACTAATTTTCTTATAAATGGAATATACATGTAAAATATACAAGGTTCATGAATGTAAAATATACCAATGTGTAAAATACACAAGGTCCATGAAGGTAAAATATACCAATGTGTAAAATGTACAAGGTCCATGAACGTAAAATATATCAGTATGTAAAATATGCGAGGTCCATGAACGTACACGTTAGGTCTATCTATAGTAAATGGACCACTCCCGATCAGAAAAGTTATTGCAACATCTCTGCTGAAGAATTTAAAAAGTTAGGGTTACGAACTCGGGAATGGATCGTGATAGAAAAAAAAACAAATTACAAAGTTGCAGAGCATTATCTAATTACTAGGAATCGATATCAAGAACGCACAAAATGTATATATGTAATGCAATACTTACCTGCCAAAAAATCGTTACATCAAGGACTGTAACACCGTGACACCTGCAATGCTTGTCCGAGTATGCTGTGACATTCCTTCTCAAATTCAAATGTACAGATTTGCCGACAGAGCATTTTGAGCATTATTTACGTTAGATTCCAGTTCGTGTGAGTTTTATTTGTTGTATCATTTCTAAATAGGACATAAATTCCACAAAAACGTATTGTGTAAAAAAAAAACGCTTTCTGTTACAGTTTTATGGCTAATTTCTACACATTGCCGTATACCTTTCTGGTAGGTCGGACGGTCTGGGTCTCAACAATAACATTGAATAATGCTCTAAAACTTTGTAATTGGCTTTTCGTCCATCTCGCTTTGTTGCCGAGATTCGAATCAGAATTATTTTTAATTCTCTGCTTAGGGCGCTGCAATCCCTTGTACTCGAGCGGGCATGGTCACTTTACTATAGATAGATCTAATATATACATTCATGGACATTTCCTTACAAAGTTTTTCGGTTGCTTAAGGCCGTTCTTAGAAACGCTCTATTATCTCTGAGTATAAAATTGCAATATATTATGACTTAGTTAAAATGTATTGTATTTTATTTTTACACAAGGAAATGAATCTTCCGGCCACTCAACCAGCTGCTCATACCCTAGGGTGAGTTTGGTGTCCTGGGTCTTTCACAAGGAAATTATTCTGAACTGTTCATATTTTATATTGACTCCAATCATTTCCGCTTATTCAGTTTAAATAGTTTCTCCTTTTTTATTATGTATATAATACTGTGTAAAATATGTTTCACTGCGAAATTTTTATGTGATAAGATTTGGAAACTTTATTCTTAGAATTCAATACAAAAATACATTAATATCAAATTCAATGTAATTTCGCTTTATGACATATAAATCCTTTGTATTTTGAAACTACTTTTAAAAATAAAAAATATTTCGCTATATTGCAAGGTAATATTAAATTTAACATTCTTCAGATTTGGTTTCGAATAAAGTTGAAAATATTCTTGAAAAATATAAACAAAATATCGATTTGGATTTCGTGAAAGAAAATATAGAATTTTATGTGTGATAAATAATCAATGGGCACTTTAATACATACTAGACATTTGTGCTTCGCAAATTCTTAGCGTTGAAATTATTATTTGAAAATAATAGAAGATATAAGTTTAAACTATACTGTAATTTCTGATTCAGAACGTAATAAGGAATTTGATAATCCAATAAACAAAAGATAGCTTTATAAACGCCCATTTCAATTTTCTCGTACAAGATTCTACAAAATCCGCAGCTTGACAAATTACATTTGATTTGTCTTTTCGAATAGAACACTTTAAGCGTGCTTAAATAAAAAAAAATCTGATGTGAGCAGCACATGGCTTTCCTTATATAATGCAATGAATTTACTACTTTTACAGTAAAAAAAAAGATTATTTTTATAATAGATGTTTATATTATTTCTAAGATATTGAATTTTCGTCAATGAGTCGTCATTTTCATTGGTTTAGCGTTATTTTTATCCATTTGGCGAGTTTTTCGTTAATTTAGCAACATTTAAAAAAGTCGCCAAGTTGGCGACATTCCACCAAATTCGTCGCCAAAATCTCGCCAAGCGTTATGGACGGAAAAATAAGTTATTCTTACAGCAGATAAATGACTATTGGCTTTCAAATACAAAAGTATTACTCAAAGTACCTTTTTTCATGAATGGAACAATCTAGATCTACGAGAATGATGTCACCCAATTTATCGCATGGTATTACATATGAAAAGTGAACATGTTTCTTAACAGTTAATATTTTTTTTTAATTTATGGGACTTTTTGATAAATTTTTTTGAAAAATGTGCAATATCTCGAGAACGGTTCATGTTAGCGTTCTAAACTTTATGTCAATCGTTTTCTAATGAAAAATTACATAAGAAATGTCTATTTGCTTAACTTTATTAGAGGCTTTGATTTTTTGACGATGTTTTCAAAATTTTACTCGAAAATTTAGGGGGGATCTGAACATTCGATTGCGTATAAAAACGATAGGCTTCCAGTGTTTACAGATTGTAATTTTTGTACCAAATTTCATTCGAATCGGTCTATCTCTTCGTCAGTTATCGTCTCCACAGATTCACTGACACACAGACACACACACACACACACACACACACAGGCATCACTTCAAAAATGTTCTATTCGTGATCAGGGATGCTTGAAACATGCTCTCCCGTCTAAAACTCGAATTCGAATTTTCGACCTTGCAATGCTTTCCTTATGCATTATTGTATATAAGGAAAGTAAAAATATTTTTTTAGTGGTTGTTAACATTATTTTGGAATTTAAAATATTTCTAAAATATTTGTTTTAAGTGTATGAAAACAAATATATTCAAAGCTGTATAAAATAGAAAGTTTGTTTATTTGTTTGTCCATTCATTTGCCTGTTCATTCCATTTACAAATTCACTTCTATGCGAGTTCCTAGGCCAAGGGTTGTTGAGACATTAATTAAAAATGCAAAATTAAATCTTCCGTAGAAATAGCATTTTGCAGACTATTCTTTTCAGAAATTGTATTCGAAAAATACTTAAATCACATTGCTTAGCTACGGAATAAAATAGGCTTACTCGGCAAACGAATGTTATTTTATTTATAAGATTTATATAATAAAGAAATTGATATAAAAGTAAATATTATAAATGAATGGTATTATATTTTCGATTAGGTTCTGTCAGTTGCGGTTTTGGGATATAAAATCACTGGAACTTTCGATATTTTCAATCGATACTTTCAATCATCCTTTCTTTATTTATTTATTTTTGGCAAAGATTATTGAAACTCGTTTCTATATGGTTTAACCGATTGTTGAAATGGAATAAAAATAGTACGAATATAACTTACTTTAAGATCTGCCTGTGAAAATAATTTTATAAAGTGATAACAGACATTCTTATGCTTCTTTTTAGGAGATATAAATTTATTACATAAATGGCATCATATTACTTTAATTATATACATAATGTATAAGGAAAGTGTTGTGACGGGGTAGAAAATTCGAATTCGAGTTTTCGACGGGAGAGCACGTTTCAAGCATCCCTGATCATCAAACATTGAGATGATGTCTGTGTGTGTGTGTGTGTGTGTGTGTGTGTGTGTGTGTGTGTGTGTGTGTGTGTGTGTGTGTCAGTGAGTCTGAGTGTGTGTGTGTGTGTGTCAGTGAGTCTGAGTGTGTGTGTGTGTGTGTGTGTGTGTCAGTGAGACGATATCTCACGAACAAATAGAGCGATTCGAATGAAATTTGGTACCAAAATCACAATCCGTGTATACTGGAAGCCTATTGTTTTTAAACGTAATCGAATGTTCAGAACCCCTCTAAATTTTTGACTGAAATTTTGAAAAAAATTGTCAAAAAATCAAAACCTTTAATAAAGTTACACAAATAGCCATTTCTTATGTAATTTATCCTTAGAAAACGATTGACATAAACTTTAGAACGCTAGTATGAACTGTTCTAGAGATATTGAACATTTAAAAATAAATTTATCAAAAAATACCATAAATTAAAAAAATATATATATATTAACTGTTGAGAAACATGTTCACTTTTCATATGTAATATCATGCGATAAATTGGGTGACATCATTCTCGTGGTTCTAGCTCGTTCCATTCATGAGAAAAGATACTTTGAGTAATACTCTTGTATTTGAACGCCAATAGTTATTTATCTGCTATAAGAATAACTTATTTCTCCGTCCATAACGCTTGGCGAGATTTTGGCGGAATATCGCAACTTGGCGACTTTTTTAAATGTTGCCAAATTAACGCAAATCTCGCCAAATGGATAGAAATAACACTAAATCAATGAAAATGACGACGAATATAAATATCAACTATAAGGAAAAACCTATTTTTATTGTAAATGTAGTAAATTCAATGCATTATATAAGGGATGTCATGTGTTGCCCACATCAGAATTTTTTTTATATTGGTATATCAGTTACGACCATGAAAGAAAAATACGATTACAATGATATTTTAGAAAAAAATATATTTAAATTCATATATTTCAGAGTGTGGAAAACGAAAACTTTAGCAATGTATATAAGCACAAATAAAAGGATAATGCAGGATGCAACTGTTTCTAGGATACATTTGATCTCCTTCGTCAGTGAGAACCAACAAACCCGAAGCCCAAAAGAGGAAGTGCAAAGGAAAATATGGGTCTCATTTATTGAGCTTCACGTTTTCTCGTTTTCTTATTGTCTGAACTGTGCTCCATGCTGTTTTCTAATTGGCTCTCTCTTAATTTAGGTCTTTGGTATATAATCTCTTTGTAATTTCTTTTGCACTCATTCATTTTTTAGGCTTCAGATTTGTTGATTATTTTGCATTTACGAAGGGGATTCAACGTATCCTGGATTCAACGTATCGTCAACACAGCAGCATGCTGCATTATTATTTTATTTGAGCTTATATACTTTGCTAAAGTTTTCCTTATCCATCGCACAAAGTGTATTTTACTTATTTGTTTCCAAATATGTTTAAAAGAGTTTTGCAACGGGATGAAAAATGGTTCGGGAATAGCTTTGGCTACCATTTCAGCGTCTTCATTTTGTCGTATATTTTTGTACATTGGTTTACAAACTCTTCCAGGATTCTTTAGATTTGCCTGCTCTTAATTAAATTCAATGTTTTATGGGATTTTTTTTTAAAAGCAATATGACCTCATTTCAAATTTTCGCATATTTTAAATCATGAGTAACGTCGGGTATGTATGCTAGTAAATTTATAAATGTCAATTTTTATTTTATCATACATATTTCTAAAAAATGAGCGTGGCAAATCAAATAGCAAATTTATCCTAATTAAGTTTATGTCTGTAAATAAAAATATATTTTCACTGGTTGTTAATACTGTTCTGGAATTTAAAATATTTAAAAAAAGGTTTGTTTTAAATGTATGAAACAAATATATTTCAATATTAAGCAAAACTGCTCCAATTAATTTCAATTTTATCTTGATTATTCTATTTATTATTCTGTCATATGTTAGTTATTCTATCGTACGAAAACCTCGTTTCAATACGAAAAATATGAATTTTAATTCGCTTTTAATTTCTGCTAGTAGGAAAAATTATTGCCGATTTTTTTTAATTTTAGAACATTTATAAAAAGTAATGCATTTAAAAATGAAAATGATACGTGGCAGACGATAAATTTATCGATTTGAAATATATCAAATATACATTTTTGTCCCTATTCAAGCAATTAATGTAACTTATTTAGATACTTATTTTAGTTCGATATTTGATTACTTTATTCCGAAATATAATAAATTTAGGAAAAAAGATGGATAACAAGATTTTGGAACAGAATTCGTGATTGCATAATTAAATAAATCTTTCTTAACTCTTATATCTCTTATATCACAAATTAGGAAAATGTTTGGCATCCTTCGTACAATTGGAGGGGGGGGGGCAGTACGATATGTCTTCATCCTCTTTCCAAATGCGCACTGTACATAAAAACTACTTACAACGTGTGTTTAAGCAATTAAAGGCAAATTCAGTAAAATCACTTTATAAAGAATTTGCAAATAGCAAAATTGTCGTTTGAATGAAATAAATCAGATTTCCATAAAATGTCAAATGGTTTTTATTGGTATATGATGATTTTACTTTCTGATAACTTTCGTATAGAGAAAGTATTGTTTGCCTAGGAATTTTCGAATTCGAGATTTTAATTGATAAACGAGTTTTAAGATATTTTAAACACACTTAGGACACTTTTGTAAAGACTTCCCTCTGCGTATGTGTGAAAGAGAGAGAGAGAGAGCGAGAGAGAGAGGATATTTACTTAATAACTAATACATTTACTGCTATTAAATTTTCGAGGCGTTTGGTGAAAAATCAGCAATATTGAATTTATATAATTATCATGATTTCGAATTTTTGAGTTTTCATAGCATTATTTTCTAAAAATAAAAATAACTACCGAAACAATAATGGTAGTATATAGTATATTGGAAAAATTAATAATTTGAACTAAGCTACAGATATAAATTCTGTCAAATAATTTATATTAATATAAATTAGCAAAATGCATTTATCGATGCCACTGAGCAGTTGCCTACTTAAAAAAATAAACTAATATAAAAAGACTAATTTGAGTACAGAAAATATAACGGTTACATTCATTTGAAATATATATATATGTGTGTATATATATGTATGTATATGTATATATATATATATATATATATATATCATGTTCATTTTCTGAATTGCTTGCTTATACGGGTAATTGTCCTGTCTCCTGCTCTGGCTCACTGGAAGGGTCTAGGAGTGTTGCTGTGAACGTTCGTACTGCCTCCCTGGTTGTATTTCGACATGCTCATTCCGATGTTTCTAGACAATTCATTCTGCTGAGGTTGATCGCGTATACACGTGGTGGCAGAAGAAGGGTTCATGCCACATGGTAATACAAATTTCCTTAATATTTCTTATTTTCATTTTTTCATCTTTTGATGGCTGTAGTCTGAGTTTGAGCATTTATAGTAATGTACTATTGTTAAATCTGAAACAGGCATTTGTTTGCGTTAATTAAAATTACATATTCAGACCTGAAGATGAATTTAATTCTGATTAATCATTGAATTTGGGCGGGTACTGTTTTTTTCTCTTATCGGCAATATGGCCGTGATTTTGCTTTTATTGTGATGTTAATATTACTTGAATTTTTATTATTGCATTTTTCTAATATATATATATATATATAGCTTCATATCTATCTTTCCTAAAAATTCTGCTTTCAAAAATCTTTTTTCTATCCCTATCTATTTTCCGCAGGAGGGAAAAGAAGGGATTTTTCTTAGCACATGGAATCTAAAAACTGAATTCCGTGATCATGAGCTCGCTTCGCGAGCTATTTCACGCCAAACTAGAGTTTAAATCGATGAACGAATTATTTCATCGTGTTACCCTATCATTTTTCTATAAATGTACAAATTTCATATTTTTGTATGCTATAGTTTTTACGGTATGAGATAGAAAAATCGCTAGACGCACCGATACGAAACAAAAAGTTCACTTCAAAAGTGCATAAAAAATAAAATATCTCAAAAACTACATCGAAATTAAAAAAAAAGGTTCTCCGTCCTACAAAAGTTCACCCATGTAGGTGCCTATCTGCAAAAATTTGTGGTCGTGCTCTTGTTAGTCTATCCAGGACGCGAACACGCAGCTCAAATATTTTGTCTTTGACTTTGACATTAAATATTTATTAAACTACAATATATATCAAAAAACGGTTTATTTCAGTGTATTTTCCAAAGCTTTTCTACAAGTGTGCCAAATTTCATATTTTTATATGCAATAGTTTTTGCGGTATGAAGCAAAGAATCTTGAGAAACGCGAAATTTGTCAAACAGCGGCGGCGCAGCGTCAACTACTTATATATATATATATATATATATATATATATATATATATATATATATATATATATATATATATATATATTACTATATATATATATATATATATATATATATACAGCTTCTGGAACGCAAGGTTGTTGAGATATTATTAAAATACGAAAAAATAAACATACAAGCATCACACGACGATAATTAAAAAAAATATTTAAAGAAAACTATATCATGTTGCTGAGCAGCGGAATTTAATCAAATTTGTTTATACGGAAGACGATTTTTGTTACATTTTATTTTCTGATGAAAATGATAAAGAAATTGATAGAGAAATAAATTTTATAAATGAACGATATTGCATATTTGATTGAGTTTTATTACATCCTTGACATGTAGGATGTCAGTTAATATTGATATTTTCAATTTCAAGTTATCTGTTTTATTTAGATAAATCTTTTTCACATTCATATACTTTCCATTGCTTTTTACTCACTGTTGGAACAGGACAAAAACGAACTCTTGCTACCATTTTAGCGTTTTCATTTTACCGTATGTTGTTCAAACTTCAATTTTTTATTTTTGTAAATTGGTTCACGAATCGGACCAGTATATTTTAATCTTTAGATTTGCCTATACAAATGATTTTGTGTAGCGAGATTAAGGATTGAAAAATGTAGATTGAAAAATGTATTCAGAAACGGCTTCATTTGGGCTCTGTTACTGTCGGATCGGGCACTGTTCAAATCTCAAAGCATCTCCGAACTTATATTGGCATGCAAAAGAGAAAATACCCTGCCGTCTGGTTGAGACCTGCCGTCTGGTTGACTTTATAGAACTTTAGACTTATAGAACTGTTTTATGGATTTATAGAGTTGCGGTTTCTTTTATATTTCTTGTTTTTATTCTGTATTTTTATGTATTTATTTCTGCTTCTCCTGTGTGTTTGCGCTGTGTGTTTTTATAGCGGATGTGGGGCGCGGTAGCCCATTGGTTAGCGCGCTGGAGTTGCACTCGGTAGGCCCGAGTTCGATTCCAGCCACTGCCAAAACTGCCGCCGTGTTCATGCGGAGTACGATCACGTTAAACATGTGGGTCCGAAAGTCCTTCCGAGAGGTTGGTGGTAGGGGAAGGAGGGTACGGTCCCTGTGGATGCCTTCCCCACTGGGTTCCGGTCTAAATTGGGTGGCACTTCCCGACCGTCCAAACAGTTACCTTACACCTTTCTGGTAGGTCGGACGGTCTGGGTTTCAACAACAACACTAGCGGATGTCACTTCCCGGCCGTCCTTTTGGTTGCTCAAGTCCTTGGATGAGTCGGACGGCTTGGGTCTTCAACACTACCGTATGCCAGGGCGCGGTAGCCTAGTGGTTAACGCGCAGGAGTTGCACTCGGTAGGCCCGGGTTCGATTCCCTCCACTGCCAAATCTGCCGCCGTGTTCACGCGGAGTACGATCACGTTAAACATGTGGATCCGTAAGTCCTTTCCGGCCGTCCAAACAGTTACCTTACACCTTTCTAGTAGGTCAAACGGTCTGGGTTTCAACAACAACAACAACACTAGCGGATGTCGGTCTCTCAAATAGTTGCTGTAAGCTCTCTGGGTCAGTCGAGTGGTCTGGGTCTGCAACACTAGCTGATGAAAAGCGCTGTAGCCCAGTGGTTAGCGTGCTGGGATTGCACTCGGTAGGCCCAGGTTCGATTCCCTCCGCTGCCAAAACTGCCGCCGTCTTCACGCGGAGTACAATCACGTTAAACATGTGGATTCGTAAGTCCTTCCGAGAGGTTGGTGGTAGGGGAAGAAGGGTACGGTCCCTGTGGATGCCTCCCCCACTGGGTTCCGGTCTAAATTGGGTAGTTTTTCCCGGCCGTCCAAACAGTTACCTTGCACCTTTCTAGTAGATCGGACGGGCTGGGTCTCAACAACAACAACAACAACACTAGCGGATGATCATTATATCATGTACTGCTGCTAGTATTAAAAAAAATTCAATTTTATTAATTTACATTCTTTTTCATTAATTCACACTTTCATTAATTCAAAAATTTACCCATACTTCGGCAAAAAATGTTTCCTTGTATCTACTATTTTGCGTGTCAATATATGTTCGGAGATTCTTCGAGATTCGAACCGTGCCCGACCCGACAATAATAGAGCCCAAACCCAGCCTTGTCTGAAGACATTTTGCAGCATCTATTTCTAGAAATCTGAACTCAGATGACGACTGATTTGGATACAGTATAAAATTCTGGAAGAGAGCGAGGGTGGAGGATTGATTAAGGATTTCCACTTCCGATTATTTTTCCATTTCCTGTATCAAAAATGTTTATTTTACTTGAAACATTTATTTCTTAGGATTGGCTATAGGTCGCTGTAGCCCAGTGGTTAGCGCGCTGGGATTGCACTCGGTGGACCCAGGTTCGATTCCCTCCGCTGCCAAAACTGCCGCCGTGTTCACGCGGAGTACGATCACCTTAAACATGTGGATTCGTAAGTCCTTCCGAGAGGTTGGTGGTAAGGGAAGGAGGGTACGGTCCCTGTGGATGCCTCCCCCACTGGGTTACGGTCTAAATTGGGTGGTTTTTCCCGGCAGTCCAAACAGTCATCTTACACCTTTCTGGTAGGTCGGACTGTCGGGGTCTCAACAACATCAACAGCAACAACACTAGCTCATGACCATTATATCATATACTGCTGCTAGTATTAAAAAAAATTCAATTTTATTATCGGCGACAAAAATTTACCCATATTATTCTTCGGCAAAAAATGTTTCCTTGTAACTACTATTTTGCGTGTCAATATATGTTCGGAGATTTTTCGAGATTCGAACCGTGCCCAACCAGACAATAATAGAGCTCAAACCCAGTCGTGTCTGAAGACATTTTGCAACATCTATTTCTAGAAGTCTGAACTCAGATGACGACTGATTTGGATACAGTATAAAATTCTGGAAGAGAGCGAGGGTGGAGGATTGATTAAGGATTTCCACTTCCGATTATTTTTCCATTTCCTGTATCAAAAATATTTATTTTACTTGAAACATTTATTTCTTAGGATTGGCTATAGTTAGAACACAGCTGATGACTGATATGGATTCAGCATTGAATTTCGGAGGGAGTGAGAGGATTTCCACTTCCGGTTTTTCTAAAAATGTGTACGACTGCACAAAGTGTGCAGAATAAAGTAAAAATAATTAATATTCCATTCGAAAATGAAGTCTGCATACCACTTTTTACCATCTTCTTCACGAATTTCGTATATTGCATATGTACTTTGGTATCGTTGAAATTAAAACTGAACAGATATTTGACAGATCTTTATAGAAACATCTAGTTAATATACGTTAATATATACAGCTCTTCTAGTCATATGCAATTTCTTCTTCATATTCAATTCATGTACTATATTCTGCTAAAAGGATTTGGAAAAAAAAACTGTCGTGTTCAATCTCTATATTAATACAAAAGGAATTTAGTTGATATGTAATTTAAAGGATGTCACGATTGCAATTTTCATGGTTATATGCTTAAGCTATTCCTTATTAACTCCAAACACAGTTTCTAAAACCTTTCTCAAATTCATCCCATTTACATGAACGCTGCCTTCTACGTGTCTTATGAACAGACAGATTTTAAAATGAGATTGCTGTTTGCGTTGCGAACCATCATCTGGATTGCATATATATAAGTTTAAGTGACTCTTACATTTTAAAAAGCTGATATAATGTTAAAATATGTAAAAATTATATGTCAAAGTGGAAGGAAATGTATTTGAATATGTCTCATCTATGTTTAACTATTAAAGCAATTGCATTAATTTGAATATAGATGGGAAAAATCTGATGTGGACAGCACGAGACTTCCGCTGCATAATTCAATGTTTTGATTTCTTTCACAGCGAAATTTTGATGTTTAAGGTCCTCAGTACGATGTTTTTTGCATTTAATTAACAAGGCATAAATTGAAATTGGGCTCTTTTGACTACTACTTATTAGTCCAAATAGAATGACTTATTTTTGGCATTTAAGTAATAACACGTAAATATAAATTGGGCTCTTTTGGTGGCAACTTGTTAATTCAAATACAATAACATAATTTTGGTATTTAATTAACAACACGTAAATTGAAATTGGGCTCTTTTGGTGGTAAACTATTAGTCCAAATACAATAACTTATTTTTGGCACTGAATTAACAACACGTAAATTGAAGTTGGGGTTTTTGGTAGCAACTCATTATTAGTCCAAATAGAATAACTTATTTTTGACATTGAATTAACAACACGTAAGTTGAAATTGGGCTCTTTTGGCGGTAAACTATTAGTCCAAATACAATAACTTATTTTTGGCACTGAATTAACAACACGTAAATTGAAGTTGGGGTTTTTGATAGCAACTCATTATTAGTCCAAATAAAATAACTTATTTTTGACATTGAATTAACAACACGTAAATTGAAATTGGGCTCTTTTGGCGGTAAACTATTAGTCCAAATACAATAACTTATTTCTGGCGCTGAATTAACAACACGTAAATTGAAGTTGGGGTTTTTGGTAGCAACTCATTATTAGTCCAAATAGAATAACTTATTTTTGACATTGAATTAACAACACGTAAGTTGAAATTGGGCTCTTTTGGCGGTAAACTATTAGTCCAAATACAATAACTTATTTTTGGCACTGAATTAACAACACGTAAATTGAAGTTGGGGTTTTTGGTAGCAACTTATTATTAGTCCAAATAAAATAACTTATTTTTGACATTGAATTAACAACACGTAAATTGAAATTGGGCTCTTTTGGCGGTAAACTATTAGTCCAAATACAATAACTTATTTTTGGCACTGAATTAACAACACGTAAATTGAAGTTGGGGTTTTTGGTAGCAACTCATTATTAGTCCAAATAGAATAACTTATTTTTGACATTGAATTAACAACACGTAAGTTGAAATTGGGCTCTTTTGGCGGTAAACTATTAGTCCAAATACAATAACTTATATTTGGCACTGAATTAACAACACGTAAATTGAAGTTGGGGTTTTTGGTAGCAACTTATTATTAGTCCAAATAAAATAACTTATTTTTGACATTGAATTAACAACACGTAAATTGAAATTGGGCTCTTTTGGCGGTAAACTATTAGTCCAAATACAATAACTTATTTCTGGCACTGAATTAACAACACGTAAATTGAAGTTGGGGTCTTTGGTGGCAACTTATTATTAATCCAAATAGAATAACTTATTTTTGACATTGAATTAACAACACGTAAATTGAAATTGGGCTCTTTTGGCGGTAAACTATTAGTCCAAATACAATAACTTATTTCTGGCACTGAATTAACAACACGTAAGTTGAAGTTGGGGTCTTTGGTGGCAACTTATTATTAATCCAAATAGAATAACTTATTTTTGGCATTTAATTAACAACACTTAAATTGAAATTGAACTCTTTTGGTGGCAAATTATTAGTCCAAATAGATTATCTGACTGATGCTCATGTGCGAAATCCTCATCAAAATGCAATTGACATGTAATTAATATACTGTAAAAGAGTTTACTATTGACGAGTGCTTTGGCGTTAAAATATTAATTTACCATTTCTCGAGAATAGAACGAACTAGATTTACGGGAATAATGCTGATGAATTTGCTGAATTCTATTGCATATAGGAAGTGAACAAACATATTTAATAATATTAACATACTTTTATAATTCTATGTAATTTTTTTATAAATTAATTTTAAAAAGATGCCAACGTGGACAATTCTCGAGATATTGCATTCTAAAGAGTGTGCCATTCGTTTTATAATTAAATATTACGTACAGAATGATTATTTATTAACCAGTATTGAAGATTCTAATTTTTTAATGATATATTTAAAAATGCATTCGTAAATTGTGCAATATCTTAAAAAATGTTCATGCTAGAGTTCTAGAATTTGTATTATTCGTTTTCTGATGAAACATTACGTATAGAATGATTACTTATTTAGCAGTAATGTCCTGTTTTTTAAGATTTTTTTTTCAAGAATAATTTCGAAAATTAGGGGGGGGGGGGGGTTCCAACCATTAGATTGTATTTAAAATCAATAGGATTTCAGTATTCAGTGATACTAATAATTGTTCTGAATTACTTTCGAAAGTATTTGTTCGTGAGAATATCTCTATTTGTTTGTCCACAGGCTCACGGATACGCTAACACACACACACACACACACACACACACATGAACTCACACACATGTACACATATACACACATGCACATGCACACATATACGCACACTGCCAACGGCCCTACCGTGCTGAAAACAACGGTTCTCGTTAAATCACCGAAGTCCAGCAGCATCGCGCGCGGTTAGTACTTTGGTGTGTGACCACCTGGGAACAACGCGTGCTATTAGCACATTTCGAGCGCGGTAGTACTATGGTTTGCGCGCTGGATTTGCACGCTGCCACAACTTCCGCCGTGTTCATGCGGAGTACGATCACGTTAAACATGTGGGTTCGTAAGTCCTTCCGAGAGGTTGGTGGTAGGGGAAGGAGGGTACGGTCCCTGTGGATGCTTCCACCACTGGGTTCTGGTCTAAATTGGGTGGCACTTCCCGGGCGTCCAAACGGTAACCTTACACTTTTCTGGTAGGTCGGACGGTTTGGGTCTCAACAACAACATATACACACACATACAGGGAGAGGTAGAGAGGCATACACACATACAGAGAGAGAGAAATTGCCTTAAAAACGTTCCGTTTTTGTTCAGGGCTGTTTATAGAGCGTGCTCTTCCATCGAAAATTCGAGTTCGAATTTTCGAGCCTTTCACAATCATCCCCCAATATATTATACTATGTATACAAAGTAATTTTATGTCAAAGTGGAAGGACATTTATTTATATGCCTTATCTGTGTTTAGCTATTGAAGTAGATGCATTATTCATTTGAATACAGATAAGAATACTAGGTTTGGAAATGAAAAGAAAAAAAGCTGATGTAAACAACACATGACATTCTCTATCCTTCAAAATAACATGAAATAACTACTTACTTAATATTGCATGTAACTAGCAGTTTTCAGTAATTTTATATTTCATAATCCCAAAGATGTTGTATTTCATAGCTTTATATTGGTGACAGTTCACTGAATTTCAAAAATACAAATATTTCTAGAACAGTTTTTCCTAGAACATCGGGAGTTGATGCTGTTGTTTATTTGTGAAAATTAAATGAGCCAAGCATATTTTTGCCAAATTATATCTTGGATCAATTGCAGCTTTTTACATCTCAAGAACCAGTTCGGATAAAAGTTCTAATTAAATTTTTTTGAATTTTTCTAAATTTTAATCAACGTTACGATTTTAAGAGCGCAGCAGTGTTCTGTCTTGCTGAGACGTCATGTGTAATTCCGTGGCTAGCAAGTGTATATTTGATGTGGTAAACCCAAGTTTTCAGGAGTCTGTAGCTTAACCTTCAATATGGCTAAACAATATAGCTGCTTTTCTGTGTAGTACGCTCATACATCTAAGAATAAAATTGCAATGAGAGCAGTAGCACCCGAGAGAAAAAAAAAAGCTTTTAAACTGACGCTTTTTACATTGTCGTTCCGGCTTTTTATCTTCTTCAGTGTTGGCTGACCTACAATCTAAACTACGGAACCGATTTTAATGAATAGTGGTTCATTTTGTAACTTCGGGTGGAAAGTGCACATTTTCTTTTAAAACTTGAATATAAATTTAATTTAGAAATTCAAAAATTTTAAAAATATTTTATTTTATTTTTGGTCATTTTCTTCAGTACTGACGGACTTACAGCCTGAACTACTGAACCTATTTTAATCAAATAATTCATTTTGAGTATTCTGGAGTATATTTTTCATTCTTCTTAAAGATACATTTGATTTAGAATGTCACAATTTGAAAAAATCTGATGTGGACAGCACATGACTTTCCCTGCAGACTTATATTCACGTTCTCTTTATTTTAATTAAATTTAATTCACTTTTAATTTAATTTTCATTCTCATTTGATAACTGGACTTATTTTCAAAGATGGCGTAGAGAAAATACGAAAAAACTAAAATATCTCGAGAACGGCTAGTCCTAATGTAATGGGGTCGGTTTTATTCTTTTCTTCTTAAAAATTACGTATTAAAAAAGCATTTAACGGATATATTTGAGAATACGTAGTTTTTTATTTTAGATTTTGGCGATTTTTGCCAGCCATTTTGCAAAAAAGGCAGTTTCCTAATTGTACCAAAATCTAATCAGCACCAGGGTGTCCCACAAGTGACTTATCTACTGAATTTTGTGAAATTCGGTCCATTAGTTTTTCAGCTAGAGTGGATACAAGCTTTTGCGGGCCATTTCGTAAAAAAAGGCGGGTTCTTTTATTCCGAATCGTACCCAAAAATAATCAGCACCAGATTCGTCCACAAGTGACTTACCTACCAAATTTTATGAAATTCGATTCATTAGTGTTTTAGTTAGAGTGGATACAAAATCTGCACAGACAGCCAGACAGACACACACACAGACGTCACGCTAAAAATGGTTTTTTCGCATTCTAGAGGTCTCGAAACGTGTAGATCCGTCGAAAACTCGAGTTGCGATTTTCGACATGATTCCAATACTTTCCCTATACATTACCATGTATTGCATGGAAAGTAAAAACGAAAAATAAATGGTGTTCAGCAGTAAAGTACAATTTAGAATGGCTGACTTATCATTGTTGCATCATCATCATCACTCATCGTGCCTAGTGGCACATAAGGCCTTCAGCTTGCGTCGCCACCTTGGCCGATCCTGTGCCGCAGTCCTTGCTTCTGACCAGCTCGTCCATCCCATCAGATATCTCTCTTGTTCTATTAGTCTCCTCCAAATTAGCTTGGGTCGACCCTGAGATTTTTTTCCATCGCTCACAGCAGGGACGTTATGCTGTGGGATTCTTAAGACTGTGCCAGTCCATTTCCATTTACTGTTTTCTATTTCCATCTGTATTGCTTTCTGTCCAGTACTCTTGTAGAGTTCGGTGTTAGTAATAACATAAGGCCGCCCAAAATTTTCCTCGTCGACTATCGGCTTCTTCCGTTTTTTATCGACTGTCTATTGGTCAATTTTCTCACGTTATGGAGCTTCAAAGGAGCCGACCTTCACAGTGAATTTCCCACTTCCGGCTGGAACGAATCCTTTTCAACTTGGAAAGATTGGGGTGATTCTATCCTTTTCACTTGAAAATTTCAACTGTCCGATTAAATGTATGTGTAGTTAGCACATGCTCATCCATTCCTTCTGCTAGAAATGCAGCTCAGTGCATTATATTATTTCAATAGAAACATCCTATGAAAGACATGCTATTTTCGAAAAGAGTCGCTCATCAACAAATACTTTTTCTGGAGGCTCTTCATCTCTAAAATCACTAAGGGATACGAGATGGTCTTCGAGAGTTAAAGCTATAAAAGCACTACTTGATAATTTTGAAGTGGTGATTTTAACACTGGAAGAATTATGTGAAAACGATTCTCTCAATGGTGGAAGAGCCGAAGCCCTTTTAACATGCATGGCATCGTTCGAATGTTTGTTCGCTTAGTTTGTATTTAACAGTGTTTTTGATCAATGCAACTCTCTCAAAGCATCTTCGGTCATCTGATCTTAATTTTCAGTTTGTGCAAGCTTTGGCTACTATTGAAACTGTTAGTTCTTTTCGTACTGATGCATATTTCAATTAAGTGTGGAGTTTTGTGACAGTACTTTGGAAAAAAATTCTTATTCTGGACCAAAACTGAAAAGGTTTACAAAAATTCCAAGCGAATTCAGAGGCGGTGAAAAAATCCCCATGATGATGTTAAATCATATCACAGAATCAATATTCAATATATGAAATTATTTAGATTCAGTATCTAATGAAATTGAGTCAAGATTTAATGAGAACAATATATCTGTTTTGCTTGCCCTTAGTTCAGTATTATTCGGATCAGATGCCGAAAAAGAAAAAGAAAATGTTTCACCCATATGTAAAGTATATGACTTCCAGAAAGAGGAATTGCTGTGTGAATTGCGACTGTTTTACTCAATGATGGAAAATAAAAACATTGACCATCCCAATTATAAAAGTCGCCTGGGTTATTTTAAAGAGCGGAATTTGGAAAATGTGTTTCCTGTTATAACATTATCATTAAATTGTTTTTGACTGTGCCAATCAGCTCAACCCGTTGTGAAAGGTCTTTTTAGTGTCTTAGGAGGTTGAAAAATTATTTTCGCAGTACAATGGGACAAGAAAGACTTTCATCTTTAGTTGTTTCAGCTATAGAACAAGATATACCACTGGATTATGATGATATTGTAACAAAATTTTCTCTTCTTCCAGACTCTAAGAACCGGCGTTTAAAACTTCATTAAAAAGTAAATAAATATAGATATATGTATTTATTATGTTAACACAATTATGTACAAAAATTATGTTAACAACAATTATTTTTCTCAACATCAATTCAATTTTGTGACCCCCCCCCCCCCGTTAACACACATTTTATTTATTCCATATTGTGGATTTTCATACATACAAATCTCGCACCCCCAAATTGAATGCTGAAATGCCGCCCCTGCATAAGGCCAAAATACTCCCAATATTTTCCCCAGACATTTAGTGTGCCAGGCATTCAACTTGCTGCATTGACCCTTTGTTAATTTCCATGTTACAGTTCCATACAATAAAACGCTCTTCACTAAGGAATTAAGAATATGAGTTTCGTTTTTAAATTAAGGCTAATAGCTCTCCATATTTTATTTAGTTTTGTGAAACAATTCTGAGCTATTGCAATTCTTATTTTGATTTCTTCATCTGTTCCACCCTCCTTGTTCACCAGTACTCCAAGATGAGTAAAGCTATTTACATCTTTAATGGGTTCACCATATAGTTTTACATTTTCAGAAGATTTTTAATTAATTCTTAAGACTCATTGTTACATAATCATGTTTATATATTATTCTGCTGAAGTATAGAAATCTCACAAAAATATCACTTCAAGGTAAAAAAAAATTTCTCCGCCAAATGCGAAAAACAAAAACTTCCATCCAAAAAAGTTATGAAAGCTCAAAATAGTTTGCGCCAAGTGTTCACAGAACTGAAGCTGTACTTTCAGATATAGGATAAACCTCCTTCAAATCACCGTAGTCCTTTTTAGTCGTAGTCAATTAAAAAAAAATCGACTGAAGCCCTTTACTATCAATTTTTATTTCAAGACTAGAAAATGTATGTGAAGTTAAAGCAGGGCAGTTTGAAAAAATATTACAATCAATAAATTTTATTCGTATAAACAGCTAAAATTGCATCCAATCCGTATGCATTGGCGCTAAGACTGTGATACGCCCCCCCCCCCTTCCCCCTAAATCACAAAACTGAAACCCGTCACATGCAGAGACGCTACGTTCTACGTTAAAATATACCGATGGACCCAATTTAATTCCTAATTCCAACACTCTCGGTATAATTAGACTAATTTGTAGTTAAAATATACCGATAGACCCAATTTAATTCCTAATTCCAACACTCTCGGTACAATTAGACTAATTTGTAATTAAAATATACCGATGGACCCAATGTAATTCCTAATTCCAACACTCTCGGTACAATTAGACTAATTTGTAGTTAAAAAATATCGATGGACCCAATGTAATTCCTAATTCCAACACTCTCGGTACAATTAGACTAATTTGTAGTTAAAATATACCGATGGACCCAATGTAATTCCTAATTCCAACACTCTCGGTACAATTAGACTAATTTGTAGTTAAAATATACTGATGGACCCAATTTAATTCCTAATTCCAACGCTCTCGGTACAATTAGACTAATTTGTATATTGGCATATCTTCCGCAAACAAAGTTATTTGTATATTTCCAATAAATATTCGCCTGCTACTTAAATAATACAGATACAGATAACAACCCTTAGATTTTAAATCGTCTGTTTTGACCTAATAAAATCATTCTCGCCACACAAATAAATGAAAATACTTGGAATCGCAAAAAAGATTCTTTTAATCCCGAAAATTATTGCTCTCTCGGGAAATTTCCATCCAATGTTAGTCAAATTTTAGTATAATACTTAAAATGACACCAGATAAAAAAAAATGGATGGTACCTTTCGAATTCGGAAATTAAGAAAATCCAAAAATTTATAAATGCACAAGGTGCGATGAGTAATTTTTCGCTCCAGACTAAATATCTGCCACACTACTCTATCGTCTCCGAGAGCGAAGTTGAAATATATTTAATTTGACAAAATGCCGAAAAATCGTGATTTTAGACTTTAAAAATTCGTGACTGATAAAACTAACTCGAATAAAATTTAAAAAAAAACCGCGGGGTGCACTTTTCGGTACCTGTGTACCAAATTTCATGGCCATACGACTCTTAAATTTCTTGCTAGAGACTTCACAGACAGATAGACACGCACACACAGAGACATCATTTATTAAGTAAGATATTCTTATTCTTATAAACATGTTTAAATACGTGCTTATCACCATTTTATAAATGACATTTATTAACTGTTTAAAAACAATTGTATCCTACGAATCATGAACATATTTAACTCAAAATCTGAGTCCCTTGGAACTACGTTTAAAATGAATTTCTCCGGCTAAACCATATCGCAAATTATCCTCACCTCCTACGCCATGCTCAGCAGTTTAATCAACACACTTTTTTTACTTTTGCTTACTGCTCAATACGGAAATTGTATTTGAGAATGCTTTATTTACATTAAAAATGCCATTTTTTATTACACTCCCTAAAGGCATTCTATTTTCGAAAAGAAAAATGCAAGTGAGAGGTTGGAAAAAAAATTATTTATCGTGTGTTTCCCCGACTGATTTGACGCAGAAATATTTTCGTTATTTCTTAAAATATTTTTCGCGATCTTAGAATTAAACTGTTTTATATGAAACTAGTAATTAGGCTATGAAACTAGTATTTATGAAACTGGTATTTAGGCTATGAATCTAGTATCTAGGCTATGAAACTAGTATTTATGAAACTAGTATTATAAAACTAGTATTTAGACTATGAAACCAGTATTTAAGCCCTTCAAAGACAGGGAAAATAACACTCTTAAAAGTTAGGTTGCAACTTTTTACTTTCCCTATAATGTATAGAGAAATTATTGTCACGTGGTCGAAAATTCAAATTTCAGTTTTCGATGAAAGATCACGTTTCAAGCATCCCTACACTCGATTCGAACATGTTTGAAGTGATGTGTATGTGTGTGAGAGGGTGTGTGTGGGGGGATGGGATATCCCGAACAGAGTGCTTCGAACGAAACTTTATACACGTATTATAAATGGTAAATACTGAAACCCTATTGAGTTTAAACGCATTCAAATGCTCGAAAGACCCCCCCCCCCCCCCCCCAATTTTCGAATGAAATTTTGAAGAAATCATTAAGAAAATCAGGATCTTCTATAACATAGATGAATAATACGTAATAATACATGACTAATACATAAATGGTCATTTCTTGTGTAATTTTTTATTAGAAAACGAATGGCACTTTAGAATGCTAGTATAAACTGTTATCGAGATATTACATATTTTTCGAATACATTTATAAAAAAATTACATAAAATAAAAAAGTGTTAACAATTTGAAATATGTTCACTTTTTATATGTATTATTAAGAGAAAAATTTTCTAACATCATTCTCGTGAATCTAGTTAGTTTCATTCACGAGAGGAGATACTTAAGGTATTAATTTTATATTTCGACACCCAACAATTCGCCAATAGTCAGTTATATATAAGAAATGCTCTTCTCTTGATCTGTCTGTAACGCTTGGTGGCGAATTTGCTAACTAATTTGGCGAAATATTGCCAACATGACAATATTTCACCTCAGATTGACAAAAATATATTCAAAATTACAAAAATTACGCTAAATTGATGAATTAATTATTAAAAATTTTTTAATATATGGATTATATTGCTTATTACATCACTACTTTTACGTAGATTTTATACAATATGTTTTCACTGTGAGAAAAGTAAATTCATTGTATTATATAAGGAATGTCGTGTGCTTTCCACATCATATTTTTATATTTCTATACACTAGATTCAATACATATAGGATATAGCTCTTTGAAACAAAGCAGAGTTACACATAAGATTACCTACGATTAAATTATTTTAATTACGATTTTTGTGAACACTTTAAACTTGTCGTACGTTATTGGAATATGCGGCATCGCTATGGTTTAAGATATTTTTTTTACAATAAATTAAATTTGTAAATAAAATTGGTAGATAACATAATTTTATTTTTAACTAATTGTATATTAATTAATTTTTAATTTAAATGACACCTTTGTGTAGATTTTATGTTATTCCCTTTATATTAACTATTTTTAATGAAATGATTAAATTATTTTAATTACGAATTTAGTGAACACTTAAAATTTATGGCACGTTACTGGAATGTGCGGCATCGCTATGGTTTAAGATATCTTTTTAATAATAAATTAAATTTGTAAATAAAATTGGTACGTGATATATTTTTATTTTAACTAATTGTATATTAATTAATTTTTAATTTAAATGACACCTTTGTGTAGATTTTATGTTATCCCTTTATATTAACTATTTTTAGTGAAATACCCAAGTATCGAAATTGTTTTATGATGCATAGAAAATGTGGATATCTAATACTATCTTTGAAAGTATTTAAGACATCGATTGTATTTAAATAATTGTTCCTAACTATCAATATATAAATATTGGAAAAATTCTTGACAAATAGATTTAGCCATTGTACACTAAAAGCATCAATGTTGTTATATATTTTTGTATATAGTTCATTAAATGCGTTGACTTGAAATGACATGGGACAGACAGTTATGAATAGCGACAACAATTTGTTCTATAAGCAATTTATTAGAAATCGTTATTAAAACACTGTTGCAATCAAGGTCTTTTTTGTTTTTAATTTATTTTGTGATAGCCATGATGTATTTTAGGTTTTATCATTCAAAACGTATTTCAGTGTCAACTTGACGTTTTATTGAAGTTTTTGTGAATAGAACGCCTCCAAAATGCTTCTATAAGTGAATAAAACACTGTAAATTTAAAATAGTGTGCAATATGTACTTTGAGTGTGTGATTCATAATAGAGCGTCTACGTCAGGAGTATGTTGACAAACATGCTCATAATACAAAGTATTTATTGATTTTCCATTCTGAACTTTGTACTTTGATGATTACAAATTCAATTTAGCAGAGTTTTTTTGTTTGTTTATTTGTTTTTTCAAACTTACAGTTATTCTTTTTCAAGTTAACAGTTATTCTTATTTGAAATTAGCAGTTATTATATTTAAAATTAAATAGCCAACGCCTGTACCGTGCTGAAAACACCGGTTCCCGTTAGATCACCGAAGTTAAGCAGCATCGGGTGCGGTTAGTACTTGGGTGGGTGACCACCTGGGAACACCGCGTACGGTTGAATCATATCAGTCGACGTGGTGGCCGAACGGGCAAGGCGAGCGTTTCCAGCGATTGATCGGACGCCACGTTGTGGGTTCGTGTCCCACGTAAGACATGGATGTTTGTGTTGTTGGGCGCAATGTGTTCCCACCCCCACTGGTGCGCTGGGGCAACGTCTTTGACGGCTAAGAGGTTCACTGTTCTGGCCGATGTATAGGCGAAGATGAAAGAGTCAATGCCTGGCCATTGGGGGGAAAAATATTTAAAATTAACTGTTAGTTTTTTTTAAAAATTAACTGTTAGTTTTTTTTTAATTATCAGTTATTCCTTTTCCTATTTGTCATAGTTATTCGTTTTCAATATGGCGAGTTATTCTTTTTCAATATAATATATGGATTCATTTTAATATATGGATATATTTTTTTGCCAAGATACATTTTAACAAATGATTTCATAGAGTCTATCCATATAGAAGAACATTCGTGGGCAACAAGTTCACCTGTAGCCAAATGAGTCACTTTCTAGCCGTCGGATAAACAAGATCGATGTTTGAATTTCGGGTTCATGCAGTACACACTGTGCTTGCAACGGTTATGAGTCAACTTTAAACGATAGCTACATCTCTCTCTCTCTCTCTCTGTATATATATATATATATATATATATATATATATATATATAAATTCACACACACAATATTCGTAGTATACCATCCATATTGGGTCTAAATCGCTTGTAGGGGTTTTGAGATTACGAAGGGTCAACAATTTTGAAAAAAGTGTGGCTAACTATATATATTTTTCAGAATATTTTTTCTGCTCCCACATGCGCATAATATATAAAACTTGCTAACCAAATTTAGTCCAAATCGCAACAGTGGTTTATCACGCCAGATTACGAAGAGCCAGCAATATTCACACATAACACACATCCACAGGCTGATAAAAGTCATTTCTAATAAATATATGGGGACCCTACCCACGCAGGAAAATTAAATGTGAAAATAAAAATCTGATGTGGGCAACACATGACTTTCCTTATATAATGCAATGAATTTACCACTTTAATAGTTTAAAAAAATGTTATTCTTATTGTAGATACTTGTATTCTTTCCAAGATATTGAATTTTCTTCAATTAGTTGTCATTTTCATTGATATAGCGTCATTTTTATCCATTTGGCGAGATTTTCGTTAATTTGGCAACATTTAAAAATGTTGCCAAGTTGGCGACATTCCGCTAAATTCGTCGCCAAAATCTCGCCAAGCGTTATGGACGGAGAAATAAGTTATTCTTACAGCAGATAAATGACTATTGGCGTTCAAATAAAAAACTATTACTCGAAGTATCTTTTCTCGGGAATGGAACGAGTTAGATCGACGAGAATGATGTCACCAAATTTATCGCATGATATTACATATGAAAAGTAAACATGTTTCTCAACATTTACTCTTTATTTTTTTAATTTATGGGATTTTTTTGATACATTTATTTGAAAAATGTGCAATATCTCGAGAACGGTTCATGCTAGCGTTTTAAAGTTTGTCAATCGTTTTCTAAGGAAAAATTATATAAGAAATGTCTATTTGCGTAACTTTATTAAAGGTTTTGATTTTTTGATGATTTTTTCAAAATTTCACTCGAAAATTTTGGGGAGTTCTGAACATTCGATTGTGTTTTAAAACAACAGGCTTCCAGTATTCATGGATTGTGATTTTTGTACCAAATTTCATTCGAATCGCTCCATTCGTTCGTGAGATATCCTCTCCACAGACTCACTGACACACACACACATACTTTCACACACACACACATACACAGACATCACCTCAAAAATGCTCGATTCGTGATCAGGGATGCTTGAAACGTTCTCTCCCGTCGAAAACTCGAATTCGAATTTTCGACCCCGTCACAATACTTTCCGTGTGCATTATGTATATAAGGAAAGTAAAAATAGTAGTAGGAAGTTAATCCGAGGCAAAAATAGCAGGAGGTAGTTAGTCAAATTATCAGTTGCACATCAATCTTACATTAAAGGATGGAAAATGCAGAATCTATTTCGGCAATAAGATTTTGCAATTCCATCTTTGCAGCTCACCGGTAGAATATCTGCTGGCCAGTATGAAGATCCGTGATTCGGTTCCCATTTGTAACAGCAAGGTTCTTGATATGGTACATCTCCAAATAATCCAATCCTGTCCAATCAGAGAACTGTAAACATCTTCCGTAGAACGTAATTTTGTTATTTTTTTCTTATTTAACGAGACTGTCGAATTTCTTTATCCTATAACACAGCTGAGTGCATATGTAGTTATTTTTTAATAATAATAAATTTTTAATAGTTATTTTTACTTTTCTTATATACATAATGTATAAGGAAAGTATTGTGATGGGGTCGAAAATTCGAATTCGAGTTTTCGACGGGAGAGCACGTTTCAAGCATCCCTCATAACGAATCAAACATTTTTGAAGTGATGTCTGTGTGTGTGTGTGTGTGTGTGTGTGTGAAAGTATGCGTGTGTGAAAGTGTGTTTGTCAGTGAGACTGTGGAGCCGATATCTCACGAACGAATGGAGCGATTGGAATGAAATTTGGTACACAAATCACAATCCGTAAATACTGGAAGCCTATTGTTTTTAAACGTAATCGAATGTTCAGAACTCACCTAAATTTTCGAGTGAAATTTTGAAAAAATTATCAAAAAATCAAAAACTTTAGTAAAGTTACGGAAATAGACATTTCTTATGTAATTTTTCCTTAGAAAACGATTGAAATAAACTTTAGAACGCTAGCAGGAACCGTTCTCAAGATATTGCACATTTCTCAAACAAATTTATCAAAAAATCCTATAAATTAAAAAAAAATATTAATTGTTGAGAAACATGTTCACCTTTCATATGTAATATCACGCGATAAATTCGATGACATCATTCTGGTGGATCTAGCTCGTTCCATTCATGAGAAAAGATACTTTGTGTAATACTTTTGTATTTGAACGCCAATAGTCATTTATCTGCTATAAGAATAACTTATTTCTCCATTCATAACGCTTGGCGAGATTTCGCCGACGAATTTGGCGGAATGTCGCCAACTTGGCAAATTTTTTTTAATGCTGCCAAATTAACGAAAATCTCGCCAAATGGATAAAAATGACGCTAAATCAATGAAAATGACGACTAGTCGTCGAAAATTCAATATCTGAGAAAGAATATAAGTATCTACTATAAGAAAAACCTATTTTTTTACTGTAAAAGTAAAAATTTATTGCATTATATAAGGAAAGTAATGTGTTGCCCACATTAGATTTTTTAATTTAACAGACTTATACTTTTTGATTTGGAAGAATTATTCTTCATAAAATTAACAGAAATGGAACTTTTTTGCCTAAACTATCAAGTATTTGTATTCTCCTTTGCATACTTATTTCGTACAGTCATACGAATTTTCAGAAAAACCGGAAGTGACAATTACAGAATCGGAAATAAAAATCTTTAAGGGCCTTCAATCTACCTTCTATGGAATTCGATGTTGCAACCATATCAATTATCATCCAAGTCTCTATCTATATCCAGTCTTAAAAAAAAAAAAAATGTTTTCAAGGAAATTTTTTGAACAGGAACTGGGGATCCTTACTGAACTCTCACTCTTTTCCGAAATTTCATGCTGAATTCAAATCACTCTTTATTTGAGTTCTACCTATAACAGATCCCGATAAATAAATGTTTCAAGAAAAAAAAATCTTAAAAAAAATTGTTTAGCAAAATTTCGCCATCAATAACTCTCACCGTAATTCCCCCCCCCCCCACACACACACACACCACCACCACCACCATCTCTTTATAAATAAGCTCATAATAAAGTATCAAACATTTTAATTTCTTTTGAACTTGATCATAAATTGAAAGGGGATTTTTACTTTCCTTATATACATAATGTATAAGGAAAGTATTGTGACGGGGTCGAAAATTCGAATTCGAGTTTTCGACAGGAGAGCACGTTTCAAGCATCCCTGATCACGAATAAAGCATTTTTGAAGTGATGTCTGTGTGTGTGTGTGTGTGTGTGTGTGTGTGTGTGTGTGTGTGGAGACGATAACTGACGAACGAATGGACCGATTCGAACGAAATTTGATACAAAAATCACAATCCGTAAACACTGGAAGTCTACGTAATCGAACGAAACGTAATTCGAAACGTAATCGAATGTTCAAACCCCCCTAAATTTTCGAGTGAAATTTTGAAAAAATCGTCAAAAAATCAAAACCGCTAATAAAGTTACGCAAACATTTATTATGTAATTTTTCATTAGAAAACGAACATAAATTTTAGAACGCTAACATGAACCGTTCTCAAGATATTGCACATTTTTCAAAAAAATTATCAAAAGTCATATAAAATAAAAATATATATATTTCCTATTAAGAAACATGTTCACTTTTCATATGTAATACCATGCGATAAATTTGATGACACCATTTTCGTGGATCTAGCTCGTTCCATTCATGAGAAAAGATAACTCGAGTAATACTTTTTTATTTGAACGCCAATTTTCATTTATCTGCTATAAGAATAACTTATTTCTCCATCAGTAAAGAAAGCTTGGCGAGATTTTGGCGACGAATTTGGCGGAATGTCGCCAACTTGGCGACTTTTTGAAATGTTGTCAAATTAGCGAAAATCTCGCCAAATGGATAAAAATGACGCTAAATCAATGAAAATGACGACTAATTGTCGAAAATTCAATATCTTGGAAAGAATTTAAGTATCTACTATAAGAAAAACCTATTTTTTTTACTGTAAAAGTAGTAAATTCATTGCATTATATAAGGACAGTCATGTGTTTCCCACATCAGATTTTTTTTATAAGCAGCGTATATTAAAATGATGCTCCACCCAAATTGAACAACGTAGCAATCCTAACAACAACAAAAAAAAGCGCTTCAGATGCTGCTAAAAGGTCAAACATAACTAAAAGAATCGGCGATTGTTGATCTTAAATATCTCACACCCCACGTTCCCTTCCCCCTTTTATTATGCATCCGACTTGATTTCTATGAGCTATGGACGCTTTATCGATGCCGGGGGAAAGAACAAACAATAATGAGCCAGACCCAACAAAAACAGAGTGCTGTTCGATTTTGTGATGGGTGAAGGTCGGGGCCGTGTGCGTGAAGGAGAAGGGGGTGGCTTATCGGAGACTATTCTTCGGGATCTATGAGACTCGGGGCCCTGCAGATGTAAATCCAATATCTAGTTACTTCCCGAGATGTGAAAAGTGGTGTATTCCCCTCCGTATTCAGAGGTGAAAAGGAGGTCCAGAGTTGTGAAGTTTTTTGATAAAGAATGCATTATTCAACGAGTTATTACTTTCCCTACATACATAGTACAATGTGGAAAGTATTGTGATTGAAAGTATAGGGAAAGTATTGTGACGGGCTCGAAAATTTATTCTAAAATTTATATTTCCTTAATCATTGCATAAGACAACATTTGACATAATCAGGCATGAAATGGATTATTTATGGTTCAATGATCACGATACTTAACAGCTTCAATCACTGTAGTGAAAAATAGCCGTGATACAAATTTTGTGTTTGCTACGTCATTAGCCCCTCTCGGGGTTAAGCTACTCCTCCCTCCCTGCTGGGAAGAAACATTGTTATAATTGGTATCAAACGAAATATTTTAAAGCCCTTTAAAATGCCCTTTTTTTAGTTATGTTTGACCTTTTAGCAACATCTGAAGCTCTAGTTACATGTAATAATTTTGATCATTTGGACCAGCAATATAAATTATTTTTCAAAAATGTTCCCTGTAAAAGTTAAAAGTTGCAAAAAAAAAAGAAAGAAGAAAAACATAAATAAATAAATAAATACATAAAATAAAATAAGCAAATAAATACAAGCTACAAGTATACAAAGTGTAAACCATGGATTTTGCAACCCGCATATGAGCAAAATTTATATGTTGTGATTTTGGGAAATTTTCTGTTTAAAAATTTTCGTAAATCATTCTGTTTCCTAAAAGAAAAAGGCTGTCTTTCCTGACATTTTCTTTATGGATATAGAAATATCAGGGACAGATTTTGCAATTATACCAAATCAAGCATACACAGGGAGTGAAACACTAGTATGCGATTCAGCTTTGTCTGATTCTTCGTTTTCATTTTCTCATGCTGTGTATAGTATAGAGAAAGTATTAATTTCGCGAAAATTTTCGAATTAAAGATTTTAATGCCAATCTAGGTTGTAGGACGTCCTGAACACGTTTTGACTATTTTTGGAGGTTCTGTATGTCTGTGGTCGATTTCTTGTGCCACACGATACCTGCTGCCACAAATATCAATGGATTTTCATGAATGTTTATATCCGGTTTTGTTTTCGAAAAATTTAGAACGAGATAAAAATGTTTTGGAATTCGAGTGAAAACTACGAAATTTATTTGAATTTTTATATTTTTAATATGGCAGCATAAGACAAAATTTGACATAATCATGCATAAAATAGGTTATTTATGACACAATAATTCGTGACGTCATTATCCCCCTCGGTGGGGTGGGGTGGGGTGGGGTGAAGCAAGTTACTCCCTGTTGGGTAATTTTTCAAGTATGGTATCAAGCGAAATATTTTTCAAGCCCTTGAAACTGAAGGGCGGCACGTTATAATTGTAATCATTTGGGCCAACAGTACTGCTATTTCAAAACTTTACTTGTAAAATTTGAATAAAACATAAAAACAAAAAACAAAGAAACTACTTAAAATTGGATTCTGTTATGCAGTTGAGTTGAGCCATATTCCATTTAATTAAATATCTGAGCTGCCTACATAGTTCCGGAACGGCGCAATATGTCGTAAATACACTTCGGATCAAAAAAAAAAAAAAAACACGTATTCATTATTTTTAGAAAAGCTATCCAATTATACCAAAATTGATTCCCTCCCCCCTCCCGGGGGGAGGGGGGGGTTGGGGCAACTTTGAAATTTTCAATGGGAACCTCCATTTTTTTTATTGCAGATTTGGATTCTCCAGAAAAAATTACATACATGTGACCTACGATTTTTGATTTTTGCTCCCACAAACGGCGCTATAATCGAGAAAAACGGAAGTGGGGCACAAACATTTAAAAATGGGAAAGTTTCGGGAAATACATTTCGGATAGAAAAATAAAAAATTACATGTTCAATATTTTCAAAAAAACTATCCAATGATGCTAAAATTGACCCCCTGCCCCCGCTAACCGTTCACTTCAGAGACAACTATTGACTTCAGTTTAGAAAACGGTTCAAAACTACTTTTAGCACTACCCAGGAACAACGATGTGGACGTAGTAGTTTTCTGTTCCCTTCGGGGTGCTTGATTAATATGAGTTCCCTTGCCTCTCGTGATCAGGGTGCTTTTTTCTGTAACTTTTAAACGTTAGTGCCCCACTTCCGTTTTTCTCGATTATAGCGCCGTTTGTGGGAGCAAAAATAAAAAATTGTAGGTCAAATGTATGCGATTTTTTCTGGAGAATCTAAATCTGCAATAAAAAATGGGGGTTCCCATTGAAAATTTCAAAGTTGCCCCACCAAAATTGACCAAAATTGATACCAAAATTGATACCAAATTTATACCAAATTGATACCAAAATTGACCCCCCTCCTGGGGGGAGGGGGGTCAATTTTGGTATCATTGGAGAGCTTTTCTAAAAATATTGAATACGTGTTTTTCTATTTTTTGATCCGAAGTATATTTCTCGAGATATTGCGCCGTTCCGGAACTTTCTGGACACCCTGTATATGATGACCGTGGGCACTAATAACGTTGACAAACACCATATGACGCTGAAAACAAATCCGTAAAAACTTAAATCCAGACGTGCGTTGCATTTATCATTCCATAAAACGAACAAAATAACATCTCTCGAAACATATCATACTCTTTTGAAAGGTCAGACATCACAGCAAAATGGCGATTGTTGTTCACGACATCTCCCCTCTTCTCGCTGTGCATCTGACTTGATTTCTATGCGTCTATCGACGGGTTATCAGAGCAAAAGAACAAACAGTAATGAGCAAGACGTAACAAAAACAGAGTGCTGTTCGATTTTGTGATGAGTGAAGATGGGGGGGGGGGGGGGGGGGGGGCTTATCGCAGACTATTCTTCCGGATCCCACAGACGTGGAGGACTCATAGATGCAAATCCAATATCTACTTACTCCGGGAGATGTGAAAAGTGGTGTATCCGGCTTTATTCGGGAGATAAGTAGCAGACGGAAGTTCCGTCGAAGTTGATGACGGAAAAGCATTTCAACGAGTTGTATGTGTTATTACTTTCCCTACACAGTATGTAGGAAAAAAATGTAGTGTAAATGTATGTAGTACATACATAATATAATGTATAGGGAAAGTATAGTGACGGCCTCTGAAATTCGCATTCAACGGAAAAGCACATTTCAACCATCCCTGAATTCGAATCGAACATTTTTGAGGTAATGCCTGAGTGTGTATGTAAGGGAAGTATGTAATATATACATAATACATAGTTGTTGAGACCCAGACCGTCCGACCTACTAGAAAGATGTAAGGTAACAGCTTGGACGGCCGACCTATAATATATGTAGAATAAATGTATGTTGTACATACATAATATAATGTATAGGGAAGGCATAGCGGCGGGAACGAACATTCGAATTTTACGGAAAGGCACATTTATCTATCCCTGAATTCGAATCGAGCGTTTTTAGGTGATGCGTGTGTGTGCATGCATGCTAATATGTGTGTGTGTGCGCGCATACATGTTAATGTGTATATTCATGTGCGCTTCGGTGAATATGTGAATGCTATATCCCACGTACTAATGAAGAATTTTGTAAATAATTGGGTGCGAGTATGACAATCAATGATTATTGCAACCTTATTGATTTTAAACACAATCGAATATAAGAAAGAACCCATCAATTTCCACATTAATTTTTTTCCAAATCAGGACCTTCAGTAATGTTCATTTTATTTGTTTATCAAAATTAAATATATATTTCATTCAATATATATTTTATATATTTCATTCAATATATATATATATATTATATATTTCATTCAATATATATTTTATATATTTCATTTAATATCTATTTCATTAAAAAGCAAATGACACCGACTTTAGAGTATTAAATTAGCATAAGCTGTTATCGAGTTGCTCCATGTTTTTTAAGAAATAAGCTTATCAAAAATTATACAAAACTAAAAAATTAGTCAGTATCATCAAGTATGTCTATTTTAAAGTATAACTACATAAGTAGTAATACATATCAGTTATGAATTCATTAATATGTAAGAATTATTTAAGAATTTCTTTCCTACGACTCATTACTATAGCGAAAATACTAGAGTATGGTAGATATGCAATACTATGTGATAAATCTATTAGCATCTCATGGACCTGGTTCATTCCATTCACGAGAGAAGGTACGTTTTGTAATAGCTTTATATCTTGACGCCAAACAATTCACCCTTGTGCAACACCGAGTTCATTCTAGTCGCTCTAAAGTGAAAAACACCCGATTTTTCTTTTTCTCTCTAAGTTTATTCTAAAGTTAAACCCCAATGTATTGAAGTTCTTAGCAAAATCGCTCGTTTCTCTTTCTTACTGATATATTTATCACACAGTGGGCAAACAATTTTGCTGGTTTTCTCCCTTTTAAGCTATCTCATTATTTCTTATTTTGCTTGACAGAAAGTGGTAAATATTTCTTTCGGTGCCCAAGAAATACTTTGTGCTCTTGTCTGTTATATTCCTAAAAGCAGCTGGTGCACGGCCGCATATTCACGAAATTCTTGGAACTCAATGAATTTGCTGAGATGTGTTTGTACTTCAAGTATTACTCTCCCCTACCACGCATAGTAATCTGTGATAATAAAGGAAGATGCCTATCTGTCTGTGTCGTCTGTAGCGAAAATTCCAAGCGACGTATGATCATGAAATTTGGTACACAGATACTTCAGAACCCGGAAAGGTGCACCTCGGCGTTCATTGCATTTTAAAAGTTAAATTTATTTTTTAAGTGTTTTATGTTTGATTACGATTTTCACACAAATTAGATTTTTAGCGACCGAAAATATTGAGCTTTTACTACAAATTTTCCTCCTTTTTGCGTTTCCTATTACAATACATGGTGATGATTCAGTGGTCGGAAATTGGAATTCGAGTTTCCGACGTATCTATACTTTTCAGGCCCTTTAGAATATGAAACATGAGCATAACTTACCTGCCTGTGTGTTTGTATTTTTGCCTGTCTGTCTGTGCAATGTATGCATCTACACTAACTCAAAAACTATTAGACCAAATTTTGCGAAATTTGGCATAAAATTATATCTTACACCTATATTTTATAAATGATTTCAGATAACTCCCCATCATTGAATATATCGATATCAAACTAACATAATTTTCCATTGTGTGTTTCAAGTGCTTCATGGATTTATTATTACTTTCCTTATATACATAATGTATAAGGAAAGTATTGTGACGGGGTCGAAAATTCGAATTCGAGTTTTCGACGCGAGAGCACGTTTCAAGCATCCCTGATCACGAATCAAACATTTTTGAAGTGATGTCTGTGTGTGTGTGTGTGTGTGTGTGTGTGTCAGTAAGTCTGTGGAGACGATAACTGACGAACGAATGTAACGATTCGAACCAAATTTGGTACAAAAATCATAATCCGTAAACACTGGAAGCCTATTGTTTTTTATACGCAATCGAACGTTCAGAACCCCCTAAATTTTTGAATGAAATTTTGAAAAAATCGTCAAAAAAATCAAAACCACTAATAAAGTTACGTAAATAGAACATTTCTTATGTAATTTTTCATTAGAAAACGATTGACATAAATTTTAGAACGCTAACATGAACCGTTCTCGAGATATTGTACATTTTTCAAAAAAATTATCAAAAAGTCATATAAAATAGAAAAAAAAAATATTTCCTATTGAGAAACATGTTCACTTTTCATATGTAATATCATGCGATAAATTGGGTGACATCATTCTCGTGGATCTACCTCGTTCCATTCATGAAAAAAGATACTTTGAGTAATACTTTTGTATTTGAACGCCAATAGTCATTTATCTGCTGTAAGAATGACTTATTTCTTCGTCCATAACGCTTGGCGATATTTTCTCGACGAAATTGGCGGAATACCGCCAACTTGGCGACTTTTTGAAATGTTGCCAAATTAACGAAAATCTCGCCAAATGGATAAAAATGACACTAAATCAATGAAAATGACGACTAATGTCGAAAATTCGATATCTTGAAAAGAATATTAGTATCTACTATAAGAAAAACCTATTTTTTTTACTATAAAAGTACATTCATTACATTATATAAGGAAAGGCATGTGTTGCCTGCCCACATCAGATTTTTTTTTTTTTTTTTTTTTTTTTTTTTTGCCATCGCTAATTATAATGTAATTTTATAAATCAAATACATATTTTCTCAGATTTTAATGATTGCGTTTCGACACAATTATATATTCCAAAAGTACCCCCCATACGCCGAACAGTAATCGGATAAAAAAATTACCAGAAATAATTCCGGAAGCCATTGGGAATCATGTGCTGCTCTGAATCGATTGATCGAACCCTTTTGTACCTCCGTGTTCCATTGTGCCACAGCCAATGACTGTCGTCATTTTTTTTAATCCCCCCCCCCCCCTCTGCTCTTTTCAAAAACACCAGGTCATACGAGCTGATAGAGAAGTACTGTCCTCATTCAGTATTCTTGAAGCCTTTAAAATGAAACTAATGGCCTTTCGTAGCGAAACATTAACGGGACCGTTCATTACGCCTCGACAGGGAAATGCCGCGGTCATTACTTTTCATTTACCTTTCCACCACCGGCAGTAAGAAGCCACAGTCGTGTGTCAATCGCCGCCAAATATGCCCGCCAACCGACTTGCTTAATTGTTATTTATGCCAACACCAAAGTGCGAATAGGTCCTTATAAAGGTTTTCTTCCGGCACTGCCTAATTTGACACTCGCGTCGGTATGACGTTAAAGTGAAAGTTACCGTTTTTCATTTTGTTTGTGGGTTTATTGTACAGTTTAAGACCACGTACTTTGCTGATATTACTCCCAATATAACCTTTTTTCATCAATTTTCTGCTTATGCGGAAAGTTGCAATATTCCTTCTCTTTCAGTTGCACCTTCATTCTCCCGTCCGCTGTGTAAGGTATTAACTTCTTGTTTTGATGTCAAAGGAGCAGTGCGTCTTTGCACCACTTATTTCCAGATGGCTACTGGAGAAATGCTAATTTTTCCCTGTTTGTTTTATCATCTCGGCCTCTCAGGCAAAAACATTTTTCTGTATCAGCTTCATGCGTTTTATTTCTAACCCTACCCAGTCTTAAATATTCTCCTCTACAAGAATTGAAACTTGATATCTTTTGTGCAATATTTATTTATAATTTCTTTTAGTTACCAATCCAATGTGGAAAAAAAATCTGTTGTGGGCAACACATGATTTTCCTGTATATAATGTAATGAATTTACTACTTTAGCAGTAAAAACTATAGGTTATTCTTATAGTAGATATATTCTTTCCAAGATATTGAATTTCCGTTAATTAGTCGTCATTTTCATCATTCATTAGCCTCATTTTTATCCATTTGGCGAGTTTTTCGTTAATTTAGCAACATTTAAACAAGTCGCCAAGTTGGCGACATTCCACCAAATTCGTCGCCAAAAATCTCGCCAAGCGTTATGGATAGAGAAATAAGTTATTCTTACAGCAGATAAATGACTATTGGCGTTCAAATACAAAAGTATTACTCAATGTATCTTTTTTAATGAATGGCACGCGCTAGATCCACGAGAATGATGTCACCCCAATTTATCGCATGGTATTATATATGAAATGTGAACATGTTTCTCAATAGGAATATTTTTTTTTTATTTTGTATAACTTTTTGATAATTTTTTTGAAAAATGTGCAATTTCTCGAGAACGGTTCATGTTAGCGTTCTAAAATTTATGTCAATCGTTTTCTAATGAAAAATTACATGAGAAATGTCTATTTGCGTAACTTTATTAGCGGTTTTGATTTTTTGACGATTTTTTAAAAATTTCACTCGAAAATTTAGGGAGGTTTTGTACATTCGATAGCGTATAAAAACAATAGGCTTCCAGTATTCATGGATTGTGATTTTGTACCAAATTTCGTTCGAATCGGTCCATTCATTCGTCAGTTATCGTCTCCACAAACTCACTGACACACACACGCCCCACGCACGCACGCACGCACACACACACACACACGCACGCGCGCGCACGCACACACACACCACACACACACACACACACACACACACACACACACACACATCATCTCAAAAATGTTCGATTTGTGATCAGGGATGCTTAAAATGTGCTCACCCGTCGAAAACTCGAATTCGAATTTTCATCCAGACGTGCTAATTTGCTAAGGACTGTCGCCAATTTTTAAGATATTTTTAAATCTTTTAAAATGGTTTATTCTCAGACTATTCCTGAAATGTTTTGTATCCATGCTTACGAGCTTTAAGTATAGAACTTGACGAAATAACTTTCATTGGACCTTAACTGTTAAAATATTTGCTCATTACTTTCAATCACGTCGTCTGCAAATTTGAGACATCGGTCATATCGTAATCGTCCCCACCCCTCAAATATGTCCGCCAACCATCAGCCTCAAATTATTATTTACGACATTAAATACATCAGGGGATCGTTATTGCAAGAGGCTTTCTCTAAAATCTATTCAATTTAATATTTGTATTTATTGCCGGGATATTGTTTAAGGAGAAAAAAAAAACCTTTCTTCTGTTCCTATGTTCATTATAGAATTCAGAATGCCTATTTAGTTGATATTTCATGCAGTATTATCGTTTTCTTCATTTTCGGCATTCATACACATTTTCTTTAATTATACGCCACGCCCTTTTATTACTTTCCTTATATACATAATGTATAAGGAAAGTATTGTGACGGAGTCGAAAATTCGAATTCGAGTTTTCGACGGGAGAACACGTTTCAAGCATCCCTGATCACGAATCAAACATTTTTGAAGTGATGTCTGTGTGTGTGTGTGTGTGTGTGTGTCAGTGAGTCTGTGGAGACGATATCTCACGAAAGAATAGAGCGATTCGAATGAAATTTGGTACAAAAATCTCAATCCGTGAATACTGGAAGCCTATTGTTTTTAAACGTAATCGAATGCTCAGAACCCTTCTAAATTTTCGAGTGAAATTTTGAAAAAATCATCAAAAAATCAAAATCTTTAATGAAGTTTCGCAATTAGACATTTCTTATGTAAGTTTTCCTTAGAAAACAATTGACATAAACTTTAGAACGCTAGCATGGACCGTTCTCGAGATATTGCACATTTTAAAAATAAATTTATCAAAAAATCCCATGAATTAAAAAAAATGTATTAACTCTTGAGAAACATATTCACTTCTCATATGTAATGCCATGCGATAAATTTCGTGACATCATTCTCGTGGATCTAGCTCGTTCCATTCATGAGAAAAGATACTTTGAGTAATACTTTTGTATTTGAACGCCAATAGTTATTTATCTGCTATAAGAATAACTTATTTCTAAGTCCATAACGCTTGGCGATATTTTGGCGACGAATGTGGCGGAATGTCGCCAACTTGGCGACTTTTTGAAATGTTGCCAAATTAACGAAAATCTCGCCAAATGGATAAATATGACACTGAATCAATGAAAATGAAGACTAATTGACGAAAATTCAATATCTTGGAAAGAATATAAATATCTACTATAAAAAAATCTATTTTTTTATTGTAAAAGTAAATTTGCAAATTTTTATTGCAAATTCATTGCATTATATAAGGAAAGTCATGTGTTGCCCACATCAGATTTTTTTTTTATTTTAGCGTGACATAGAATGCCACTTCTTGATTTCAAAGAGATAGAGTAACTTTCAACCTTCTATTTACCTGTCTCGTGCAATATTAAATTTTCACATATTTTCCATTGTGCTTATTTACAAAAAGCACTTGCATATTTTATGTCTTTTATTTCAATCAGATGTTACTGCTGTTTAAGTATCTCAATTTGGAATATTTGATGTTGTTTCTACAAAATTTACAAGTGTACACTTATTGTTCATCTGTGCGCATTGTATCACTACTAAACACTCCTCCATTTGCTCTGACCATCTGTTTATCCCAGAACTCCTCTCATGGCTTAGGCTATATTTAATATTATTGAATAATAAATATAGAGCCTTATTAATCAAAAATCTAATGTGAGCAGCACATGACTTTCCTTATATAATGCAATGAATTTACTTCTTTCACAGTTAAAAAATGATGAAAAGATCTACCGCACTCTGTTTTTAATGTTGAATTGTATATTTGACACTTTTTCAGATGATAACCTGTAAAGCTATTACTCTAAATTAACAATTATCAATATTTATTGATAGCTTCCTCAATAAGCAATATATAGTCCATATATTGAAATATTTAATAATAAATTCATCAATTGGGCGTCATTTTCATTAACTTGCCGTCATTTTTGACGATATTTTCATCAATCTGGGACTACATACCGCCAAGTTGACGATATTTCGCTAGATTTTTCGCCAAGTTCGACATATGTGTCGTTAAGTGTTACATACAAACGAAGAGAAGTGTATTTCTTATGTACTACAAGGTATGCTCGTCATATGACGGGATTAAGAATTTGCAAAGCATCGCCTCCTATTAAGCGTCATTTTTATCAATTTGACAACATTTTCGTCAATCTGGCGATATTTAAAAAAGTCGCCAAATTTGCGACATGCCGCCAATATAGCCAAGCATTACGGACGGACGGCGAAATAGGTTATTCTTATAATCGTGTTGTTATGTTATTTCCAGGATATTCAATTTTCATCAATTAGTCATCATTTCATTGATTTAGCGTCGATTTCATCAATTTGGTGAATTTCTATCAATTGGGTGACATTTTCGTCAATTTGGCACCTTTTAAAAAGTCAGCAAGTTGGAGATATTCCGACAAATTCGTTTACCAAAATTTTGCCAAACGTTACGGACGGGAAAAAGTAGGTTATTCTTAAAGTAGATACTTATGTTCTTTGCAAGATATTGAATTTTCGTCAATTAGTCGTCAGTTTCATTGATTTAGCGTCATTGTTATCAATTTGGCGGCATTTTGTCATTTTGGTGACATTTTCGTCAATTTGATAACGATTTGACAACACCTCGCGAAGTTGCCGATATACCGTCAAATTCGTCGCCAAAGTTTTGTAAGCGTTATGGACGGAGAAATAGGTTAATCTTGAAGAAGATAAATTACTAATCAGGTCCAAATACAAAACTATAACCCAAAGTATATTCTCACGTGAATGGAACTAGCTAGATCCACAAAAAGGATGATAGCAAATTTATCGCATAATATTACATATGAAAAATGAACATATTTCACAATAGTTAATACTTTTTTTCAATTTTATGTGATTTTATAATACATTTATTTGAAAAATGTACTATCTGAGAACGGTTCATACTAGTGTTCTAAAGTTTGTGTCAATCGTTTTCTAATAAAAATTTACATCACAAATGGTTATTTACGTAACTTTATTTAAAGTATATATTTTTTGATGATTTTTTCAAAATTTCATTTCAGAATTTTTTTTTCCGAAAAAAAATAAAGCTAGAAATATGTTGTTGCTGAGACCTAGACCGTCCGACCTACCAGAAAGGTGTAAGATAACAGTTTGGACGGCCGGGAAGTGCCACCCAATTTAGACCGGAACCCAGTGGGGGAGGCATCCACAGGGACCGTACCCTCCTTCCCCTACCACCAACCTCTCGGAAGGACTTACGAACCCACATGTTTAACGTGATCGTACTCCGCATGAACACGGCGGCAGTTGTGGCAGCGTGCAAATCCAGCCCGCAAACCACCGGGTTACCACGCCCGAAATGTGCCAACAGCACGTGGTGTTCCCAGGTGGTCACCCACCCAAGTACTAACCGCGCCCGTGCTGCCTGACTTCGGTGATCTAACAAGAACCGGTGTTTTCAGCACGGTACGGCCGTTGGCTACAGAATTTGAGGGGGGTGGAAGTCTGAACATTCGGTTGCGTTTAAAAACAATAGATTGGAATTTTTGTACCGAATTTCATTCGAATCGTTTTATTTTTTTTCGGGAGAGATCGTCTCCACAGAATCACCGACACACACACATCACCTCAAAAACTTTTTATTCGTGTTCAGGGATGCTTGATACGTGCTCTCCCGCCAAAAGCTCGAATTCTAATTTTCGACTCCGTTACAATACTTTCCTTCTACATTATACTATGTATATAAGGAAAGTAATAATCCTGTAGCCTTAGTAAACTAAATAAAATGTTCCATTGCACCTTAACTGACGAATTTCGTGACCATTACTTTTCATTTACTTTCCCATTACCGGCAATAAGAAACTTCAGTATATCATTTGTCGCCAAATATGCCCGCCAACATACACGCTTAATTCTTATTTATGCACCAGCGTAATTCTTGTTTACATGCTTGAGTATCAAACACCGATTTGCTAGTTAGTCCTTAAAAGAACTTTCTTCTGACTACTTAATTTAAGATTCGCAACTGCAGCCAGCCTTTCTTATTATGTTTCAAAGTTTTATTCTATAATTAATTTTATTATTGCCCGTACATATGATTGATATTCTTTGCAGCTTTTGTATAGCACAATTTCAACTGATATATGTAATGTATGTACGGCATAATGAGCGTCAAATTATCTATAATTTTCATTTCAATTATTGCTTTCCTTATATACATAATGTATAGGAAAGTATTGTGACGGGATCGAAAATTCGAATTCGAGTTTTCGACGGGAGAACATGTTTCAAGCATCCCTGATCACGAATCAAACGTTTTTGAGGTGATGTCTGTGTGTGTGTGTGTGTCAGTGAAACTGTGGAGACGATATATCTCACGATAGTGATTCGAATGAAATTTGGTATAAAAATAACAATCCGTGAATACTGGAAACCTATTGTTTTTAAAGGCTATCGAATGTTCAGAACCCCACTAAATTTTCGAGTGAAATTTTGAAAAAAATCATCAAAAAATTAAAACCTTTAATAATGTTACGCTAATAGACATCTCTTATGTAATTTTTCCTTAGAAAACAATTGAAATAAACTGTAGAACGTTCTTGAGATATTGCACATTTTTCAAATAAATTTATCAAAAAATCCCATAAATTAAAAAAAATATTAACTGTTGAGAAACATGTTCACTTTCCATGTGTAATATCATGCGATAAATTGGATAACATCAATCTCGTGGATCTAGCTCGTTCCATTCATGAGAAAAGATATTTTGAGTAATACTTTTGTATTTGAACGTCAATAGTCATTTATCTGCTATATGAATAACTTATCTCTCCGTCCATAATGCTTGGCGAGATTTTAGCGACGAATTTGACGGAATGTCGCCAACTTGGCGACTTTTTGAAATATTTCCAAATTAGCGAAAATCCCGTCCAATGGATAAAAATGACGCTAAATCAATGAAAATGATGACTAATATCGAAAATTCAATACTTTGGAAAGACTATAAGTAACTACTATAAGAAAACCCTACTTTTTATTGTTAAAGTAGTAAATTCATTGCATTATATAAGGAAAGTCATGTGTTGCCCACATCAGATTTTTTTTCTAGTATTCACCTTTTATTTCTCGAATAGATCTTAGTGTAATGCTAATTTACCACTTGTTTGCCATGCCGTATTAACATTTTTGAAAGCATTATCTGTGCTTATTACACGATACACTAAAACTTCGACACAATGAGAAGCAAATTCAGTTTGTTTCCATTTCAATTATTTGTCTACTATTCCCATCTTATATCTCGAATAGATATTGGTGTAATGCTAAGTTATCACTAGTTTGTTTGGTTGTATTAACATTTTTGAAAACATTATAGTGGTGCTTATTACAGGACACAATGAAACTTACTTCAACACGATGAGCAGCAAATTTCCTATAGTTTTCATTTCATTTATTTTTCTGGTACTCGCTTCTTATTTCTTAAATGGATTTAACATTTTTAAAAACATTTTCTGTGGTTATTACATGCAAATATTATTGAGGATGAAATTTGATCCCTCTGCAAAAATGTACAATTACTTTTTCGTTCTACAGTATGGTTTTAAACCAGTCTTTACAATCATTTCCCTCAACAGTCCATTGAACTATCTTTTAATTAAGAACAGATAAGTTAATTACATGAAAGAAAGAAATGTCAAATTGAGAAGGAATTTATGTATGCAAAACTGATCGCAATTCTAATTATCGTATCATTCTCTAAACGGCAAATATAATAAATATAGTTCATACCGAATTTTTGCCCCCTGCATTCCAACAGTATCATTTCATGTTAAAATTTCTCCGCGCGCATAAAGGAAACCTCATAAAGAACTACCAGAAATACCATTTCAAACTCTATTGTACATGACGATCTCAAAATCGAATGTTTGAATTCCTTTGTTCGTCTATGTCTGTTGTCCATCTGCGAATGTCTGTCGCTATTTTTACTTCCCTTATATACATAATGTATAAGGAAAGTATTGTGACGGGGTCGAAAATTCGAATTCGAGTTTTCGACGGGAGAGCACGTTTCAAGCATCCCTGATCACGAATCGAACATTTTTAAAGTGATGTCTATGTGTGTATGTGTGTGTGTGCGCGCGTGCGTGTCTGTGTTTGTGAAAGTATGTGTATGTGTGTGTGTGTGTCAGTGAGTCTTTGGAGACGATAACTGTCGAACGAATGGACGGATTTGAATGAAATTTAGTACAAAAATTGCAATCTATAAACACTGGAAGCCTATTTTTATACGCAATCGAATGTCCAGAACCCCCCTAAATTTTCGAGTGAAATTTTGAAGAAATCGTCAAAAAATCAAAACCTCTAAGAAAAGTTACGCAAATAGACATTTTTTATGTCATTTTTCATTAGAAAATGATTGACATAAATTTTAGAACGCTAACATGAACCGTTCTCGAGATATTGTACATTTTTCAAAAAAATTATCAAAAAGTCATATAAAATAAAAAAAAAATTATTTCCTATTGAGAAACATATTCACTTTTCATATGTAATACTATGCGATCAATTGGGTGACATCATTCTCGTGGATCTAGCTCGTTCCATTCATGAAAAAAGATACATTGAATAATACTTTTGTATTTGAACGCCAATAGTCATGTATCTGCTGTAAGAATAACTTATTTCTCCGTCTATAACGCTTGGCGAGATTTTGGAGACGAATTTGGTGGGATGTTGCCAACTTAATCCGGTTGATAGTTCTTCTGAAGTTCTGTTGGGAGTGGGAGTAGAGGGGAGTTGAGTCGATGTGGGAATGAGAAGGGAGGAAAGGGGACTAGAATTGATACCACTATAATCATAAGGATCTAGTATCACTGGGTGACGAAGACAAGGTTTAGACAAGACAAGGCCAAAACATGCCCTAGGAAAAAGTTGGGTAAGCATCGACGATGCATAGTTCTTCCACTGATTAAAGACAATATATCACCAGGCCCGCCATTAATAATCTGTTGTGTTCAAAAATAGGCATGCGCAATACTGGTTGTTTTGTATCGGTTTATATTTAGTTACACAACTATCTTCTGTAGTTTGAGTGAGTCCACAATAAATGCGTCCAATTTAACTTTCTGCATCGGTACGTTATTGCCCCTGGCTGTAAGACCCTTTTGTATCCATTAATACAGTTAAAAGTTTGGAATTATGTCACTTTTATTTGACATATATATGTAATCACGCAAGCAAAGTCAATAAATCCGTTTCAATAGAACCAAGAAAGTCATCAGAACTTCACAATGGCACTCGATCAGGGTAGTAGCGTGACCAACTACATCTGAGCTAAAGACACGTCCTTTAAATCTTTAGCAATCTATTTTATTTCAAAGCACTAATTATAAAATCATTCTTCTAGAAATTCGGTCAATATTTCTTTCCATTTTCCGGATTTTACAATAACATCTCGTGCAGATGTAATACCACGACAGAAAAAATATATATATATATGTATATTAGGAAAAGCAACTCCGGTAGCCGATATCAATAGCGAACCCAAATTATTCGAATCACTTGTCAACAACAATCAATTTTAAAGTTATAGTAACATAATTGGTGTCTTTTTGCGTGATTTTTGCAGAGGAACAACTTTGTAATTGACAGAAATAGGTGTCAATGGATGATTTAAAAAGATAATTTTTATTCGAGCTCCGAATTTCGCCACTAGGGGCGCTGCAATCAGTCGCATCTAATGAAGCATATTCATTTTATTATACCTAACTTCCATAACCATAGATATCTTCTTTCCTTATATCATTAATCCTATATATATATATATATATATATATATATATATATATATATATATATATAATCCTTTCGGACTCAATTGGTGAAACACCCTGTAACCACAAACAGCCAACTACCGACTCCCAAAATACTGTTTTCCACATGAGGCGATTTTGGTGGATTTTGGATATATTGTTCAGCTCATTCTTATCTACATTTTGGTACCAAAAACTCTCTACATTACGCCTCGACTATTGATATAGTGCTTATTACTTTTCATTCACCTCCCTATTGGCGTCAATAACAAATCCCGACTGTATCGGTAGCAGCCAAATAGACTTGTTAACCCGTGCTCGTAATTGTTATGTGTTCTCGTATGTAATATTAATTTGCGAATTTGTCATGTAGAGAGCTATCTCTTGACACAACCAAATTTGGATATTGCATGCGCAATACTACGCTTAAAGAAATGTCGCCGATTTCACTTTTCCATAAAAAAATTTCTAGACCTAACATTTTATTAAGCGTACTCGCAGCATTATTACTTTATATTTCTCGAAATTGTATACATACAAAGTAGTAAGACACATTTGTTGAGAAGTTGTACCTTTGTTTACATTTTACTCTATGTGGAGGGAGGTGTTAAATTCTTTTTCAGATTTTATATAGTGTGTATTTTCGCTTTTAACCTCCTTGGTATAATGCTCGTGGTATAATGGTCCCGCTTTTGGTGAAATGCTTTTTTTCGTCCCCTGTTTGTTTCGCTGATGCTGTTTGGGCTGACAAAAATGTCCATTTAAATTTACTTCCAATCTCTTATTGTAATAAGTTTTAATAAAATTTTACCATCGAATCCTTATTTATATTGATATTTGATCTATTTTCATTGAATTTATAATAAACTAGAACACATTTATTCTACATTGCACGGAATTTGGAGCAGCATCCGCATAGCTCATACTACTGTCTTTAAAGTTAAGGTCTAGCATAATTATCGTATAAATAAATGCATTTCAATAACGACAACCCCACTAGAGGATATTCTTCATTAGCCGATTGTTCCATATTCCTCATACACTGTGTATACTATTTGCAAGTATGTTGCTGAAAGTTTCAGGGGAATCAACTGTCCATAATGAGGAATAGGGTTCCTGTGCAAACGTGTAGACTCCCACGTGTTGGCTGTGCCTGTGAGTTAATATTTCTGTTTTTTTATATGTCTGGTTTATAATTCACTTGGTTTTCATTATTTGTCCTTTCACTAGCCAGTAAACAGTTCCAATGGTGCCCATAGCTAAATGCTATCGCCATTGTCAGAAACTGGCTATTCTTACGGTTTTAATTCGAATTGTATGGCTGTCCTGACGAGAATGCAATTTCGAACTAACCGCCATTTTTTGTGTAGTTTCAATTGATTGTTCTCTATGTCTTCATCTTTTATCTTGAGCTAATTATTATTGCCTTTTCTCATTTTTGCCGTCGTGTTTTCTTTTTATTTTTATTTATATTTATATACTTTTAGTTGTGAATTTTGTATCCTTATGTTCTTCTCATCCCCCTTTCCTTTGTAGTGATATGTTACCTTCTGTCTTTATCCTTAGTCTTGGTCTATAGTTACTTACTTGTAACAGATATGCTAGAGATGTTTTTTTTTGCACTTACAGTAGTTTAAGCATAATTTTCGTTTAAAAAATTTCAATTTTTATTTATATATACATATATATATATATATATATGTGTGTGTGTGTATATATATTATATGTGTATATATGTGTGTGTGTGGGTGTGTATATAAATACAAAATAACGCTTCGGCAGACGATAATTAGCTGATAATTTCAGGATTGAAGCTGAAATCTTCATGAACGCCTGTGATTGTGGCTTTCCTCACTAGTTTCCCCAAATTATCAACAAAGTAGCTGAAAAATGAGCAAAGGTTGCAAAATGATTTATAGTGTAATACCTAGCTTCTATTTCATTTCCCCCCCCCCCCCCCAATCATAGATGACGAGAATGCGAATGTATGTGCTTAAAAAAAATCGACAAAATAATTAGAAGTATTTCCAATGTTTTTGTAAAATGAATGCATTACTTTACAATAAGTATAAAATATACTTCTATTTTAGCGAATTAGAAAATATAAACATATATTTCTTCAGCATCAAAGCTTGAATGAGGTAGCAACTATTTTCCATATGTTAATATGGGAAAAGTGCAAGAAGACTGGAGAGATAGTATCCTCTTAACGTTATGTCCACATAGAACACACACACACAGAACGTGTTCTTCAAAAGCATTATAATAGGAACTCAATGGTTCCATATCAGTTTCAGAAGATAGTACTTTTTTTAACACATGCGAAGTCGCACTCTCTGTGTACCACCATGAACACGGTAGGTCTTGTTCATGATGGTACACTTTCAGTTGTACCACCCTGAACATGGGAGAATCATTAATTCTTTTGGTCCGTGCGTTCGAATGAAAAATCTTCAGTACCTTAAATATTTAATTTAATTGCAAAAAATCAGCAAATAAAGTTATAAACATAATTTTTGTTTTCACAGCGAGTTAAATAAAGCATTTTAATGCGGACTCATTTCCAAGATTGGATTGTAAATTTTACCGATGCGAGAATTATAAAACGAATTACGTGTTCAAAGTGCAATTTTAGCGAAAATTGTAAGAGATCGGTATATATAATTTTGAGGATTAAATTTTCGCTTTTATATTTCCGTATTGGAAACGTCTAACTTATTGAGTCAAGTTAGCATATTTTTATAGACAGAAGTAGTCCTCTAACGGCTGCTCTGTTTCAATATTTCTGACGAAGAAACATTCTTTTGGCTCCGAAACTGGCTGACATTTTTAATCAGCTGTCTTGTGATATAAATAGTGAAGTGTTTTTGTTTTAAAAGTAAGATGGTTATATTTATTTAATAACATATTTAACAAAAGATGCTCCAGGGAAAGAAATTTTGCTCAAATGAAGAAGCGATTACCGAAACTGGGGCCTATTTTGAGAGCAAAGACAAATCGTTCTACAAAAATGGCATCGAAAGTTAGAGGAGCATTGGAATGAATTTATCACTTTTGAAAGAGAGTATGTTGGATGAATAAAGTCGAATTTCTAAAAAAAATTGTTTTTCTTAGTTAGACCGGAAACTTATTGAGTGAACCATGTAGATAGAACTAACTAAAATTCTTTCCAATAAATAATGTTAGTAATCAATAATTCTATTAAAAAACCTTTACTACCTAGTCATTCTCCAAACTCTGTTTCTCTCCCATATAATGCGACTCTATCAATGTACTCCTACACCAAATAGAAACCAAATAAAACTTCAGATATGATTCCAGTTCAGAATCTACTGTTTCCTTATCTTTACTGTTGTTGTTGAGATCCAGACCGTCCGACCTACCAGAAAAGTGTAAGGTAACTGTTTGGACGGCCGAGAAGAGCCACCCAATTTAGACCGGAACCCAGTGGGGGAGGTATTCACAGGGACCGTACCCTCCTTCCCCTACCACTAACCTCTCAGAAGGACTTACGGACCCACATGTTTAACGTGATCGTACTCTGCGTGAACACGGCGGCAGTTTTGACAGCGGAGGGAATCGAATCCGGGCCTGCCGAGTGCAATTCTCGCGCGCTAACCACTGGGCTACCGCGCCCCCCTTGCTTTCACTGAGATTGCTTATTTCAATATTTATGACGAAAAATAATCAGTCACCTGTCTTGTGATATAAGTAGCAAAATGGTTTTTGTTTTAAAAATAAGATACTTATTTTTATTTACTAACAGATTTAAATAGAACTTATTAAAACGCTTTGCAATAAATAATTTTAATACTCAATAATTCTATTGAAAATCCCTTATTATCAAGTCATTCTCCAAACTATGTTTCTCTTCCATATAACTGGACTCTAAATAATCAGTCACCTGTCTTGTGATATAACTAGCAAAATGTTTTTTGTTTTAAAAATAAGATAGTTATTTTTATTTACTAACAGATTTAAATAGAACTTATTAAAACGCTTTGCAATAAATAATTTTAATACTCAATAATTCTATTGAAAATCCCTTATTATCAAGTCATTCTCCAAACTATGTTTCTCTTCCATATAACTGGACTCTAAATAATCAGTCACCTGTCTTGTGATATAACTAGCAAAATGTTTTTTGTTTTAAAAATAAGATAGTTATTTTTATTTACTAACAGATTTAAATGGAACTTATTAAAACGCTTTGCAATAAATAATTTTAATAATCAATAATTCTATTGAAAATCCCTTATTACCAAGTCATTCTCCAAACTATGTTTCTCTTCCATATAACTGAACTCTAAATAATCAGTCACCTGTCTTGTGATATAACTAGCAAAATGTTTTTTGTTTTAAAAATAAGACAGTTATTTTTATTTACTAACAGATTTAAATGGAATTTATTAAAACGCTTTGCAATAAATAATTTTAATAATCAATAATTCTATTGAAAATCCCTTATTACCACGTCATTCTCCAAATTACGTTTCTCTTCCATATAACTCGAGTCTGCCAATGTACTTCTACACCAAATAAAAACCAAATAAAACATTAGCAGATATGATTCCGGAAGCCAATGAATGACGAGTCCAGGATCGATTGTTTGAACCCTTTTGTTCATCCCTGGTCCATTCTACCATTACCATTGACTGTTGCCATTTTTGCTCTATTTTTTTTCTCTAGCTTCTCTTTCCAAGCAACGATTCTTGTGTATTGATTGAGAATAGAGAAATTTCGATCCTTTATTATTCAATATTACTGAAGCATATCAAAACGAACTTAATGAGATTTCGCCGCGGAACATTAGCGTAATCGTTCATTAGGCAACGACTGACAAATTCGGTGGTCATTATTTTTCATTTACCTTTCCACTGTGGCCATAAGAAGCCTGCGCCGTGTGTCAATCGCCGCCAAATATACCCGACATTCGCCGCTTGCGGGTGTATTTGGCGGCTAATTGTTATTTATGTGTGTTTCTGGTATATAGTTCTCGATTTGCGAATAGGTTTTGTAAAAGCCTCGTCTTGACACCAGCAAATTTGACGTTCGTTGTGGACTCTGCCGTGGTAAGAGGTTTTTGTGAAAATAATTATATCTTTCTCAGCTTTTAAGTTTATTGAAGTATTAAAACCTTCCTCTTTATTGAGATTCCTCTTAGAATAAACTGGTTTTTTTTTTGTCTATTCTGCTGATTCAATGAAATAAGGCCGAATGGAATTTATTATTATTATTATTATTATCTTTTTGTCGTCCCTTTTCATCTTTAATTTGCTAGATGTGTGGGTATTAAAATGTTTCACATATTTCTAGCTGGGCGCGGTAGCCCTGTGGTTAGCGCGCTGGAGTTGCACTCGGTAGGCCCGGGTTCGATTCCAGCCACTGCCAAAACTGCCGTCGTGTTCACGCGGAGTACGGTCACGTTAAACATGTGGGTCCGTAAGTCCTTCCGAGAGGTTGGTGGTAGGGTAAGGAGGGTACGGTCCCTGTGGATGCCTCCCCCACTGGGTTCCGGTCAAAATTGGGTGGTACTTCCCGACTGTTCGAACAGTTACCTTACACCTTTCTGGTAGGTCGGACGGTCTGGGTTTCAACAACAACAACAACATATTTTTAGCTTGGGCGCGGTAGCCCAGTGGTTAGCGCGTGGGAATTGCACTCGGTAGGCCCGGGTTCGATTCCCGCCACTGCCAAAACTACCGCCATGTTCACGCGGAGTACGATCACGTTAAACATGTGGGTCCGCAAGTCTTTCCGAGAGGTTGATGGTAGGGGAAAGAGGGTACGGTCCCTGTGTATGCCTCCCCCACTGGGTTCCGGTCTAAATTGGGTGGCACTTCCCGGTCGTCCAAACAGTTACCTTACACCTTTCTCGTAGGTCGGACGGTCTAGGTCTCAGCAACAACATATTTCTAGCTTGTTTTTTTTTTTTTCGGCTATATTAACTATATTGGCAGCATTATGTTTTTTCTTTTTGCTTGATTTATCTAAGTAATAAGATATAGGTAAACCTAAGAAACCTAAGACATATCAATTTGGCCGTTTGAACTCCGAGTGATGAACTCAAATTTAAAGAAACTTGAATTTGAATTTGGCAGCGTGACAGGATTTATTAATTTATCTGTTTGTTCACCATAAAAGTTCACAAAAAATTGTTTCACGCATCAAGTTTTCTTGCTGATATTGCACTATCCCCTATTTTATTCTGACACGTTCACAATAAACGTAAAACCAATCACTGGATGTTGTCATCTTCAATTGGAGCGCGATCCTCATTTTGTTCACTGTTTCGAAAAAAATTGTCCATGCTTTATTCCAATGATCTCCATCTAGACTTCGCTCTCTCTAATTTAGAATGACATTTTCTGTCATTTCCTTAAAGTTGACGGTTATTCTTTTCACGTAGTGTTGATAAAAATCGTTGTTATTGTAATGCGATCCCCTTTAAAGCAATCCCCTTCCTAGTTTGCATCTATAACATACACCTTATCTTTTCGATTAAATTCAGATCGATCATCTTCAACAATAGATAACAACAAATTCATTTTTAGAACGAGTAATCTTTGGTAATCCCTTTGGTAATCTTTTGTTCGATATAAAATCGATAATCATCATGTCATTATTAAACCTAATCATCCAAATATTTCCTCTCAAATTTTTTACTCTAGATTTTGCCACTGATGTTGTAAAGTCATAATTCCTACTGATAGGATGTTTGAAACCTAAGAAACGCGCTCCCACTGCAGATACCAGTTTCTATATCTGGTATTGCAACTTTTCAATCACGGTAATACTATCATGTTAATTATTATCGCACTATAACATCGGTTTGGTCCATGAAACTGGTCCATGAATGATTGCATCTGAAGTAAGACCCAATTACTATCATTTCATTTGGAAAGTGCTAATATATTAAAAGATTGGCACAAGTAGGTACAAAAGCCGTTTGAAATTACCAACTCATCTCTCTCTCTCTATATATAAAGAAGAAAAATGTGTATGTATGATCCACCATAACTGGAGAACAACTGAACCGAATTTCATGAAATTTGTCTTGATAGTCTTGAAATCACCCCACAAAAACATAGGCCATGTTTCGAGTTTCTACGACCAGTGGTTCTCAAGATATTAGTGAAAAACGACATTTTTTCCTAGGAGTTCTACTCTCTAACTCCATGATTCACAGCGAAACAGGTTGGACATAGTTGGTTTAAAACGTGAAAGTCAATTAAATCTCTGACTTTTGTGAGAGTTTATTAAACGTATTAGACACTTTTGAAAATCGCAGGTTTGAGATATGAATTTAAATGGAAACTTTCACCCTGGTTTATTTTTCACAGGCTTACTCAACAAAGAAAAGTATTAAGAAATCACAAGAAAGATCAATCATGCATAAAGAATTGATTATGAAACACTCTCCAACTTTAATTTTATTTAAACATCTCTAAAATGCGATACATTCAGCGGTAATATATCACAATCGGCCCTATATGTTCCGGTGTAATTTTTATCATAGTTTTACATGGTAAATCCCGAGCAACGCCGGGTAATCGCTGCTAGTAATCTATAATTCAAACAAATATGTTCATGTTTTTTCTGCATGATGCTTCTAATGTCTGTGACCATTTTTAACACTTTACAACATAGTTGAAAAGTGTTTATGACTTTGTTCATTCATTCTGTCTGTCTGTCTGTCCGTTCGCACGATAACGGCCGTAAAAATTACTCTATCAAATTAGTTTTGGATTGAACCAGGGTTAAAAAAATGAAATGCATTGAATCCTATGGAAACTAATTTTTCAAACATTTTTTAAGCAAACTTAAAATTCACGAAGTGTTTTGTTCCAGTTTTAGGAAATATTCAGATTATCCCATAAAAAATATAAAAAACATTTCAGCAAAATATATTCGGTAGTTTTTTAAAAAAAAAAATTTAAATAATGATTGTTCCATATCATATGAAGGGATCATGTGACCCACTTCAAATTAAATATGACATTCATCAAAATCGTGATTTTTAAAGTTTATTTTAATTTAAATTTAGTGTTGTATCTGTCCTAAAACCGCTTTATTTTTACTTAATTTCTATGCATCGATATTTGGAAATAGCGCAATTAAAATATATTTGAGTTTAAACGATCAATGCCATCTTGTGTCAAAATCGTGATTTTTAAAGTTCTTTTTAATTTATATTTAGTGTTGTATCTGTCCTAAAACCGTTTTATTTTTGCTTAATTTTTGTGCATCTGTATTCTGAAACAATGCAATTAGAATATATTTGAGTTTAAATGATCATCAAGCTTTGATTATTTCTACAACGAAGCTTGATTTTCACTTATGAAGAATGTAAACACATGAAGTTGTAAGATGAATTGTATAAGAATTGCTGAGCTTTTTTTAATGCAAAATTATTTAGCTCTGGAGTCTGCAATATAACTGCTGTGAATGAGACATTCGTTGATTTTACATAGAGAAGCAGACGATTTTATTGCAGACTTTTTCGATGAAGTTTTAAGCATAGAGTTAAATTACTTTTACCTCCATGGTATAAGTAATGGTATAACTTTTACCTCCAAGGTATAACTTTACCTCCAAGTTTTTAAGTAAAATAAATTATTGTAGTATTGTGATGAATTAAAGGAATGGAAAAAAGAAAATGAATGAGATATTTACTGCTTTTCCATAGAGAGCCAGGCGATTTATATTTCAATGAGGTCATTTGAATAACATTTTTTTCGATAAAGTTTTAAGTTTTCAAATATAATAAATTAATGTGGTATTGTGATAATTTTAAAAATATTACCGCTGAATATATCGCATTTTAGAGATGTTTAAGTAAAGCTGCATTGCAGTTGGAAAGTGTTTCATAATCAATGCATGATTGATCTTTCTTGTTATACCATTCCTTTATACTATACTAAAACGAATTGCCTGGCGTTTCCCGGATCCTAAATAGTCTTCCGCTACTTAAATAATACATTTAGTTAACACCACTCACTTTTCAAATAAATTTCAATCGATCTCAGTTTCAATCTATCTCGGTTTCAATATAAATCCTCACGAATGCGAAATCCTTAGTTTAATCAAATACGCAATCGCGTACACAAAAGTCCACCGTTCCGCAATCGTGGAAAGAAGTAATAATAATAATAATAATAATAAATAAATAGATAAAAGAAACGATCTTTTTAACAGGGAAGAACGCCCAGTTTAAACACCGCTGTAAGTTGGGCTTGCACAGTTTACCCGTTGAAACATTCGTCAGAAAAACACACCATTCATTCGAGCGGAATCGGTAATCTCAATTTTATGCGTTCGCTTAAAAAATCCCCAAAAATAAAATCCTTTATTAATTACATTTTTCGTTGTAAATCAGTTTATTGCTTGTTCGAAATTCTATCAAACTACTGTCGAATCCTTCAGCGTCAAAATACAAAACTACTACAAAAATTGTTTTCTGTCACAAATGGAGCGATCCACGAGAATGATTTTAACCGATTTGTTGCATACTATTGCACGTGAAAAGTAAACATATTTGGTAATACTTACTACTTTTTAATTTATGCAATTTCGATAGATTTATTTAAAAACCATGCAATATCTCGAGAACGGTTGCAATATCTCGAGAACGGCGTTCTGACTGAAGCTTATGTCATTATTTTTCTAATCGTTACATACGAAATGATTATTTAATTATCGTTATTGAAGGTCTTACTTATTTAATGATTTTTTTTTCAAAAAGCCATTCGACAATTCAGGCTTCTTCAGAGCATTCGATTCCGTTCAAAATCAATACAGTTCCAGTATTCATTTAATGTAATTATCGTACCCAATTATCTTCGAAACAATTCATTCGTTCGTGAGATATCGCGTCTACAATATCAAGAACACACAAACTAACATACATTCACACTAACATACATACATTTTAACACACGCACACACTAATACATATGCACACACACAGAGACTACACCGCAAGATTGTTCAAGACACTAATTTGTATTTTCCACTTGGTCACAGTACTTTTCTTACATATACTAAGTACATAAGGAAAGTTAAAATAGCAGGCTATGCACCTACAGTACATTCAAGTTAGTCTTTCCCAATGTATATTTGAAGAATTCTTTGTTAAACCTTGCTGGCGTTTCCCCATAGTCATTTCTTCTCATTTACCTTTTCATCGCATGCAATAAGAAGCATAGGTCATATCAATCGTACTAAAATATATGGGTCAACCCGAGTACGTAATTGTTATTTATGTCCTCTCGTATATGATGCTAAATTATGAGGAGGAAATTGTAAGGGGCTTTTTACTGACACTACCTGATTTGCATTTAGCTATGCAGTAAGACGTTTAAATGATGATCATCTGTTTTTAACACTTTACAACGTAGTTGAAAAGTGTTTAGAACATTCTGTTTGTCTGTCTGTCCGTTCATACTGCCGTAAAAATGACTTTATCAAAATGAAATTTTAAAATGTTGTTCAGACGGTCTGTGGGTCATATGGGAATGTAAATAAATAATATCACCCAATTAGTTTTGGATTGAACCCGGGTTGAAATAATGAAATACATTGAACACTATAGGACCTAATTTTCAAACATTTTTTAACGAATTTGAAATTCACAAATTGTTTCAAAAGTTTTAGGAAATATTCAAATTATTGCATAAAATATGTAAAAAAATTTTCAGCATAATATGTTCTGTAGTTTTTTAAATAAAAATTAAAATAATAATTTCGCCCATATAATATGAAGAGATCACGTGACCCGCCTCAAAATAAAATATGGCATCCATCTTTTTCTCAGAGTAAAAATCGTGATTTTCAAAGTTCTGTTAAATTGATATTTTGTGTTGCATCCGTCCTAAAACCGATTTATTTTTGCATAATTTCTGTGCATCTATATTCTGCGCCTACGCAATTACAATATTTCTTAGTTTAAATGATCATCAAACTTTGATTATCTCTACAACGAAGCCTAATTTTAATGGATGCAGAATGTAAACAAGTGATTGTAAAGATGAGTTGTATAAGAATTGCTGAATTTTTTTCACGCAAAATTATTTAGCTCTGGAGTCTTGAATATAAGTGATATGAATGAAATATCCAGTGTTTTTACATAGAGAGCCAGACGATTAATATTTCGATGATGTCATTTGAATAAATTTATTTTTTTTCGATGAAATTTATGTTTCCAAATATAATAAATTATTGTCGTACTGTGGTAATTTAAAATATATCAGCGCTGAATGTATCGCGTTTTACAGATGTTTAAATGAAATTGCATTTAAGTTGGAAAGTGTTTCATAATTAATGCTTTGTACATAATTGATCTTGTTATTTTGCAGACGCATAAGGCAGTCAAATATGCCAGTTTTACTCTCTTAGTTACGTCCTCATTCTTTTTTGTTTGACTCGTAATGAGGGTATTAAGTTTCTGTTTGGATATTTGTCTTTACGTATCATATTACTTTCACTGCATAGTATAGGGAAAGTAGTCTGACTGAGTTGAAAATTCGAACTCGAGTATTCGGCAGAAGAGCACGTTTTTAGCATCTCTGAATTCAAACCAAACGTTTTTGGTGTGGTGTCTGTGTGTTAAGTTAGCATGCGTAAGTTATATAAGTTAGCATGTGTGCGTCGGTATGTGTTTTTGTGTGTGTGTACGTGAGTCTGCGCATACAATATCTCACAAAGAAATGAAACATAGGATTTATGGACGCCAAAAATCTCGAAACAGGTACTTAAAAAGGTAAAATAGGTGCTTTTAATATGTACCACTTTTTCAATGAAACAAATGTGTTTAATTTGATACCCTCTTAACTTTCTGAACCATCTTTCAATTTCTTCAAAGCTCTATTTGACAAGCCATGGTGGTCAACTCGGTGGAACACCACTGGTTTAAGTAAAATCTGCAGAAAGGTTTTGGACATTGATTTATTTTTGCATTCCTATACTCCATTGTCATCAACAACGACGTGGTCGGAAGTAGCGCGCTACAAGTAGCGAAACTACAATAATCACTACTTTTTCTCGTAGTTTGTAGTGTAACGCGCTACTTTTAAAAATAAGTAGTGTAGCAAGTAGCACGATACAATAAATCACTAGTTTGTATCGAGTTTTGACGCTACTTTTAACATTACACTCAAACCTGTTTTTGTGCGGTCTTTTTTTGTGCGATTTTTTATTTGTTTTTGTGCGGTATATGAAAATTTCAATCAAATTGAAACAGAATTGACGAATTTATCAATAAAAAAAAATTAGTAGGTTTGATCGGCCATTTAGTTTTTTCGATTTTTGATTTGTATTTCATCACATTACATAAGCATTGAGTCAGCCAATTACATTACATATGTATTGAATTCTATAATCGCATAATTTAATTGTTGAACGCACAAGAATTTCCATGTAAATAAATGAAATGTGCAATAGCATATTGCGATGGAATTCTTGCGTAGCAAAGGAAAAATGCAATGATCGCAAATAAACATTGAAGGACATCTGCATCGTGTTAGTTCGGGTTTTCCTGAAACGGACTGCGTGTCTCGTTAGGTCGCTGAGTTGGTTTTTTGCTAATGAGATAGTTGGCGACTGGTCTCATGCTTTGTTTTGTTTGTTTTAACGAGTAGAAGAAGTTTACTTGAAGTGAGCAAAGAGTTGATTTTTTTTATTCGTCTATGATCTGCGCAAGTGACAAGTCCGCTAAATAAAATGATTTAATAAAAAAGAATATTGCGTGTGTTTTAATTTTTAAATCTAATATTAATTGTCGTCCCTCAAAGTGCTTTCACATTCCTGAACCATTAAGATAAGATTCATTTCAAAGCGTAAATTCCTAGTTATTTCGTAAGGTTTTGGGTTATTTTCTAGGTGAGACTTTTTTTATGCGGTCCCTTATTCATCGCATAAAAAAATACTTTGTAATTGTGTTGCGAAAACTATTTTTATAGCTACTCGTGAAGCTTTGTGCGATTTTTTTTTATGCGATCCCTATCAACCGCACAAAACTAGGTTTGAGTGTACTTCACTAAACAAACAAGGTGCCATTCTACATATCATGTGATCACCCTTTCTTCATTTGTATGAACTTTAGTGTTCTACTCAACGATGTATGATGAATGGCTGCAGGGTTAAGAAGGCCACTGCCTCATGAAGCTGATTTTTTATATGGATATATTCAGATGTGTTATTTCCCAAAAGATCCTGCTTATCTGATTGCAATTTTGAGATGCAAATTCTACTAAAAATGAACAAAAATGTTTTTAAATAAATAGTTTTTACTTTTATTTTATTTTATACTTTTAATAAATAAAATGGATACACGTCAACTTTAATTAAACTTTAAAATCAAAGACAACCAAAAATAGGTTTATAAGTCATTTAATAAAATCTCCTTTCCTCGACGTACAAAAATTACACTACCAAAGCGCTTTCGGGCATCACAACGCCCTTCATCAGTGGCCGCCATTGATGAAGGACATTGTGATGCCCTAAAGCGTTTTGGATGTGTAATTTGTGTACGTCGAGGAAAGAAGATTTTATTAAATGACTTCTAAACCTATTTTTGGTTGTCTTTGATTTTAAAGTTTATACTTTTATTTCATTTTACTGTTTTCAGAAGTGGGTAAAAGCGTAAACATTCGTAAGTTGATCAGTAAATTTAATTATTCAGAATAAGTATGTAAGCTAATTGTAAACGCCAACCGCAACCGAGAACTATTTTCTTGTAACCTTGCGCTAGCAGGACTCAGTTCAGTGAATCTCGTGAGGATATATATACTCGACGATTGATGCTCGCCTATGATGTACGATTGATGCCCGCATATGATGTACGATTGATGCCCGCACATGATGTAACACGATGTTCGACGCACTCGATGTACTATATATTTTGGTTTGTTACGATGCGATGACGACGATGTAATTTAATAAACCTTTACTAATTTATGCTAGAACGTTGTTCTTTATAAGTTCTTCTGGCTGATTCATTTCTCTTACAAGTATGTTAAATTACTACAGCATGCCCATATCCTCAACTTTTTGTGGAAATTGAAGGTGTGGCAAAATTCGTCTTATAAAAATAATTATGTAGTGACTACATTTTAAAAGTAGTTTGTAGTCACTACTTCTTAAAAAATCTGATGTGGGCAGCACATGACTTTCCTTATATAATGCAATGAATTTACTACTTTTACAGTAAAAAAAAATAGATTATTTTTATAGTAAATATTTATATTCTTTCCAAGATATTGAATTTTCGTCAATGAGTCGTCATTTTCATTGATTTAGCGTCATTTTTATCCATTTGGCGAGTTTTTCGTTAATTTGACAACATTTAAAAAAGTCGCCAAGTTGGCGACATTCCGTCAAATTCGTCGCCAAAATCTCGCCAAAGTTATGGACGGAGAAATATGTTATTCTTATTGCAGATAAATGACTATTCGCTTTCAAATACAAAATTATTACTCAAAGTATATTTTCTCATGAATGGAACGAGCTAGATCCACGATAATGATGTCACCAAATTTTATCGCATGATATTACATATGAAAAGTGAACATGTTTCTCAACAGTTAATATATATGTTTTTAATTTATGCGATTTTTTGATACATTTATTTGAAAAATATACAATATATCGAGAACGGTTCGCGCTAGCTTTCTAAAGTTTATGTCAATCGTTTTCTAAAGAAAAATTACATAAGAAATGTCTATTTGCGTAACTTTATTAAAGGTTTTGATTTTTTGATGATTTTTTCAAAATTTCATTCGAAAATTTAGGGAGTTCTGCACATTCGATTGCGCCTGAAAATAATAGGCTTCCAGTATTTACGGATTGTGATTTTTGTACCAAATTTCATTCGAATCGCTCCATTTCCATTCGTTCGTGAGATATCGACTCCACAAACTCACTGACACATACACGCACACACACACTTTCACACACACACACACACACACACACATACATCACCTCAAAAATGTTTGATTCGTGATCAGGGATGCTTGAAACGTGCTCTCTCATCGAAAACTAGAATTCGAATTTTCGTCCCCGTCACAATATTTTTCTTATACGTTATGTATATAAGGAAAGTAAAAAAGTAGTTGTAGTTAACTACATTTGTCATAATGTAGTTGTAGATCACTACAATAATAAAGTAGTTTTTCCAACCACTGGGTGTAATCAATCAAATGTCTATCTATCAATGAAAACCTTAAAAGAGCCACTAACTGCATCCTGATCGCCACAAAATCGAAAAAGTATATTTGGTCAAATGATGCGTCCGCCGTACAGGAAGATTGGCTCGCGTGATATAGAGTACTTATAAGCAGGCCTTTAGGGACAGTGTAGCCGAATTATAACTTTCAAATAATTTTAGTAGAATTTTGGTAGATATTAATTCCATGTTCTCTACGAGTTTCTTTTTTAGATCTTGTAAAAAATTGAGTTGCACTGTTTTTGACTTGTAATTGCGGATTTAAGGAAATGATTCTAATCGTTCTATGTGGTTCCAGAGCATATTGTTAATATTCTTTGAAATTCATCAATTAGTTTTTGAGTTCTAATTGATTTTACAATATTTCAATGAAAATATATAACAATGTCTCTATCATTTTAATGCCTCATTTATTACTTTCCTTATATACATAATGTATAAGGAAAGTATTGTGACGGGGTCAACTATCCGAATTCGAGTTTTCGATGGGAGAGCACGTTTCAAGCATCCCTGATCACGAATCAAACATTTTTGATGCACTGTGTGAAAGTATGTGTGTGTGTATCAGTGAGCCTGTGGAGACGATATTTCACGAACGAATAGAGCGACAGGAATGAAATTTGGTACAAAACTCACAATTCGTAAATACTGGAAACCTATTGTTTTTAAACGTAATCCAATGTTCAGAACCCCCTTAAATTTTCGAATGAAATTTTGAAAAAATCGTCAAAAAATCAAAACCACTAATAAAGTTACGCAAATAGACATTTCATATGTAATTTTTCATTAGAAAACGATTGGCATAAATTTCAAAACGCTAACATGAACCGTTCTCGAAGTATTGCACATTTTCCAAAAAAATTATCAAAAAGTCATAAAAAAAAAATCCTATTGAGAAACATGCTCACTTTTCCTATGTAATGCCATGCAATAAATTGGATGACATCATTCTCGTGGCTCTAGCTCGTTCCATTCATGAAAAAAGATACTTTGAGTAATACGTTTGTTTGTATTTCTCAAAGTATAATTGTCAATAATCATTTGTCTACTGTAAGAATAACTTATTTCTTCGTACATAACGCTTGGCGAGATTTTGGTGGCAAATTTGGCGGAATGTCGCCAACTTGGCGACTTTTTGAAATGTTGCCAAATTAACGAAAATCTCGCCAAATGGTTAAAAATGACGCTAAATCAATGAAAATGAAGACTAATTGTCGAAAATTCAATATCTTGGAAAGATTATTATTATCTACTATAAGAAAAACCTATTTTTTTTTACTGTAAAAATAATAAATTCATTACATTATATAAGGAAAGTCATGTGTTGCCCACATCAGATTTTTTCATTTGTAACTTGAAATTAGGTCTAGTAAAAACTAATTGTAAATGCTGATTTAAATGTCCTAAAGATTTAACTCGCTTTTCGAAATTTCAATGTAGTAGTACTTTCATTTATCATTGAGTTGATTTTAAGCAAGTTTAGCATTCCACATTTACATGCGCCCGTACCCTATATATATATATAAGACGTATCAAAGGAACTTATTTAAAACGTATTACATACGCGGAGAAGGTCAATACGTAGCGGACGTGCACATTGCAAAATATGATTGAGCGGGCAAGTGGTTGCTTCTTACTTAAACTTATACAGAGATTAAGATGTTTTAAATGTTGTTATTAGTTCTTCATGCATTTTTAAAATATTAAAGTTAGCATTGATGTATTTTAGTACTTCTGCGGGATTGTTAAGTTAAATAAAATTTGCACACAAGCATCTATTTATTAATTTACCTATACTACATGATGATTTCATACACATGGAATAGTTTAGTTTTAAAATAGCGAACAAATTCAAATTAAAAGAAAAGAATTTCGGCGAGGTACATCGTTCCGGGAGCTTATCCACCCCTGTACTAAAATTCACGAGTATCCGTGGGTTTCCTCTACGACAGATAGATGTAGACATTTTTTAATATTATGTAAGATTTTGTTTGATAAAACGTAAATCAATGAACTGAGGAATATATGAAAAAAAATCCATACTAGTCTTTGGGAAAAGTCACGTGCTACTATGCTCCCCATTAGATTTCTTAAACTGTAATAATGTCATCAGCAATGACCTTGTGTAATCAATCAAGCTTCTATCTATCAACGAAAACGTTATAAGAGTCACTAACTGCCTACCGATTCTCCCAAATCGAAAAATTGTGTTTCATCAAATGATGCGTGTGCTTCGCACAGGAAGACTGGCTTGCGTGAGGCAGGCCACTTACGCAAGCGCGGATGGCCGTGTAACGAAATTGTAACTTTCTAACGATTTCGGTAGAATTTTGCGAGATATTCTTTCCATGTTCTGTACCGAGTTTATTTTTATATCCTTGATAACAATTAGGTGGTGTTATTTTTGACTTGCAGTGGTGGAATTATTTTTGACCTAACAATGGTGGAATTGTTTTTGACTTACAATAGTGGAAATGTTTTTGACTTACAATGGTGGAACTATTTTTTGGCTTACAATGGTGAATTTCTTTTGACTTACAATGGTGGAATTATTTTTAACCTACATTGGTAGAGTTATTGATTTACAATGGTAGAATTATTTTTGACTTACAACGGTGGAATTATTTTTAGCTTACAATGGTGGAATAGTTTTTGACTTACAATAGTGGAATTGTTTTTGACTTACAATGGTGGAACTATTTTTTGGCTTACGATGGTGAATTTTTTTTTTTTTGACTTACAATGGTGGAATTATTTTTAACTTACATTGGTAGAGTTACTGATTTACAATGGTAGAATTATTTTTGACTTACAACGGTGGAATTATTTTTAGTTTACACACACACAATGGTATAGTTTTTGACTTACAATAGTGGAATTGTTTTTGACTTAAATGGTGGAACTATTTTTTGGCTTACAATGGTGAATTTTTTTTTTTTGACTTACAATGGTGGAATTATTTTTGACTTACATTGGTAGAGTTACTGATTTACAATGGTAGAATTATTTTTGACTTACAACGGTGGAATTATTTTTAGCTTACACACACACAATGGTAGAATTCCTTATGGTTTATATATATATATATATGGGATGGTGGAAATATATTTCATTTACAACGGTGGAATTATATTTTTATTTTTTAGTTACAAATTCTCAAGAATTTAAAAGAATTTGTTCTCAAGAATATTTCCCCCCCCCCAATAATATTCTTAAAAAATAAAAAGAACGTAGAAAATTGTATCCAAATTAAGTCGACTGTCATATCTTCGAAATATTAAATTTTATATTGATGGGTTATGTTGGTTTTAAATTTTATATAATTACATGACTATATTTGCGTTAAAATGTAAAAAAAAATGTTCGTATCTTGTTACTATTTTACGCACTTTAAACTTTAAATGTCAGTTTCAATGCATAGTATTTGTATAGTACTTTTGTTACGTGAGTTATACAGAATGTAAAGTCAGACGTCAGACCAGCACTCAAGAAGTATTAGTATTATTTTCTGGGCAGGTGTATAGGAAAGCCCTATGGATTTACACGACAAGGCAGCTTTGAGGGTGACTTCCTTTTTTAGGGGGATACAAGTTCTATATCGCTCGATAAGATATAGAGGATAAGATATAGAGGATAAGATTCGATAAGATCTTGTAAGATATAGAGGGAAAACTCAAGTACAAAATTGTTGAGAATTGCAAAATTAGTACTAAGTATTTTGGTATTGCAGCGAAAGCTGCTCTCTAAATAACGATTTTAACTAAAATAACACTCTAAATAAAATAACAAATCCATAAAGTTTTATTGCACAAAATAACACACATACTTATTTGAAATTACGCTGAATTTGCACTTTAATTAATTTTCCTTTCCTTTGAAACCTCAAGTATAAAATTGTTGAGCGCTGCAAAATTAGTACTGAGCATTTTTGTATCACAACGAAATCTGCTGTCTAAATAACGACTTTAACTAAAATAACACTCAAAATAAAATAAAAAATCTATAACGTTTTATTGCACAAAATGACACACATATTTATTTGAAATTACGCTGAATTTGCACTTTTAATTCATTTTCCTTTCAATTGAAACCTCAAGTACAAAATTGTTGAGCATTGCAAAATTAGTACTGAACATTTTTGTATCACAGCGGAAGCTGCTCTCTAAATAACGAGTAAAATAACACTCTAAATAAAATAATAAATTCATAAAGTTTTATTGCACAAAATGGCACACATATTTATTTGAAATTTTGCTAAATTTGCACTTTTCAGACATTTTCGTTTCCATTGAAACCTCAAGTACAAAATTGTTGAGCGTTGCAAAATTAGTACTGAGCAATTTTGTATCGCAGCGAAAGCTGCTTTTAATTGAAATAACACTCTAAATAACGATTTTAAAAGTGATAATTCTACTGATTCACATGTAACAGTATAAACGTAGCAATGTAAACGTAGATACGTTTAAAGACGAGATTGTCCTCCTTACCAATCAAAGAGCTCAACTTTACCAAACACCTAAAACAATCTGATGTGGGCTGTACATGAATTTCCCAACAGACTTAAATTAGTTTTCTCTTTATTTCTTTTAATAATTCATTAAATTAAGTTTTATCGTACAAAGTAACACTCATCCGTATTTGAAATTACCCCGAATTTGCACTATTAATTTAATTTTCGTTTTCATTTGGTAACTGCTTGTATTTTCAAAGGCGACGTAGCAAAAACGCGAAAAGCTAAAATATCTCGAGAACGGCTGATCCTAGAGTAATGGGGTTCATCTTATTCGTTATATCGTCAAATATTGCGTACAAAATAAGCATTTAATTGATGCATTCGAGCATACATAGTCTTTTTTACTTTCCTTATATACATAATGTATAAGGAAAGTATTGTGACAGGGTCGAAAATTCAAATTCGAGTTTTCGACGGGAGAGCACGTTTCAAGCATCCCTGATCACGAATCAAACATTTTTGAAGTGATGTCTGTCTGTGTGTGTGTGTGTGTGTGTGTATGTGTGTGTGTGTGAAAGTGTGTGTGTGTGTCAGTGAGTCTGTGGAGACGATAACTGACGAACGAATGGACCGATTCGAACCAAATTTGGTACAAAAATCACAATCCATAAACACTGGAAGCCTATTGTTTTTATACGTAATCGAATGTTCAGAACCCCCTAAATTTTCGAATAAAATTTTGAAAAAATCGTCAAAAAATCAAAACCACTAATAAAGTTACGCAAATAGACATTTCTTATGTAATTTTTCATTAGAAAACGATTGACATAAATTTTGGAGCGCTAACATGAACCGTTCTCGAGATATTGCACATTTTTCAAAAAAATTATTAAAAAGTCGTATAAAATGAAAAAAAATATTTCCTATTGAGAAACATGTTCCCTTTTCATATGTAATACCATGCGATAAATTGGGTGACATCATTCTCGTGGATCTAGCTCGTTCCATTCATGAAAAAAGATACTTTGAGTAATACTTTTGTATTTGAACGCCAATAATCATTTATCTGCTGTAAGAACAACTTATTTCTTCGTCCATAACGTTTGGCGAGATTTTGGCGACGAATTTGGCGGAATATCGCCAACTTGGCGACTGTTTTAAATGTTGCCAAATTAACGAAAATCTCGCCAAATGGATAAAAATGATGCTAAATCAATGAAAATGACGACTAATTGTCGAAAATTCAATATCTTTGTAAGGAATATTAGTATCTACTACAAGAAAACCTATTTTTTTACTGTAAAAGTAGTATATTCATTACATTATATAAGGAAAGTCATGTGTTGCCCACATCAGATTTTTTAATTTGGAGTGAGTTTTGTGGGCCATTTTGCAAAGGGTTGATTCATTAGGTTGTTGTATTTGATTAGGCTGTTCTCGAGAAAAATAAACAAAATCTGACATGGGCAGAACATCATTGTCACTAAAGACTCAAATTAATTTCCTCTTCATAATTTATTAAAATGAGTATGATTACACAAAACACGGATAATTATTTGAAATTACACTAAATTTGCAGTTTTGATTCAATTTTCGTTTTATTTGGCAACTGGATGTATTTTCAAAGGCGACGTTGCAATGTGAAAAACTAAAATATCTCGAGAATGGATAGTCCTAGAGTTATGGGGTTGATGTTATTCATTTCGCCATTGAAAATTTTATAAAACAAGGATGTAATTGATACATTTGAGCATGTATAGTATTTTATTTCAGATTTTGACAATTTTTAGAGAACCATTTCTCAAAAATTATGCACTAACTCTAATACTTCTCGAGTTATTGGCCTAGTCCATGACTTTCCTTGATACCTTGTATATACTAACAAATCAACGTGATAACAGATTTCTCCCTGCTGCAAAATAATGTCCACGACGACCTTGTGAAATCAATCAAGTTCTTATCCATCACCCAAAACGTTAAAAGAACCACTGACTGATAACAAATCCCCCTAAAATAAGAAATTCTATTTCGTTAAATGATGCGTGCCTCTTGCAGGAAGACTAACTTGCGTGCCAAAGTGTACTTACAAGCAACCGCGGAGCAGTGGTGCCGAATTGTAACTTTTGAATAATTTTAGTTGAATTTTAGTGGATATTTATTACTCGTTTTGTTATTAGTTTCTTTTCATATATTTCCAAAGACATTAATCATACTGGATTCGTCTTACAATTCGTCTTACAATAAGATTGAAGAAAATTATTTTTATAGATTTATTTGACCAGATAAATAGAATTAGGAATGTATCCTGATACAAATGTCTTTTAGATTAACTTTTTTTAGATTTAGTGTTTGATTAGATTAACTGTTAGTATGTTAGCTTAGAGTTTTAAAATCGTGTGCACTTCTGAATAAGAATTTTATATATTTTAATATAAAATTATAAAACTTATTCAAATGGTGAATATATTTTACATTGATAGTATTTGTATTCTGTGTTAAAACTTCTGTGCCATTTCGTAAACAAAATTGTGAATGTATTTTATTGAATTATGGAAAGTTTTGAAAATGAAAAATGAGGCAATTTTTTTAGATTTATTTTAGTTTATAAACAAAATATTCTTATTGTCAATTCAATAAAATCATTACATTGACAAAATATCATTCCATTAAATTATTATTCTTGATTAGATTAACTATTGGTCAATTTAGTCAAACATCGTGAATATAAATGGATCTTATCCTGAATCTAATCAAACATCTTAATCAGTTTAACTATCCATCAAAACTTTTCAACTTACAAAATCTCGTCAAATATCATGAATGTAAATGAATTTAACCATGAATCTAATTATACATTTCAGTCTGTCCGACCAACTATCAACGATTTATGATGATTGATTAAATTAACTATTAGTCAATCTAGTTAAACATCATTAATAGAAATGGATCTAATCATGAATCTAATCAAACGTCTTAGTCAGTTTAACTATCCATCAAAGCTTTTCAACTTCCAAAATCTCGTCAAACATCATGAATGTAAATGACTTTAGCTATGAATCTAATTATACATCTCAGTCAGTATGACCGACTATCAACCCATTATGAGGATTGATTAAATTAACTATTAGCCAATCTGGTTAAACATCATGAATATAAATGGATCTGATCCTGAATCTAATCAAACGTTTTCACTATCCATCAGTCAATAACTATCCATCGTCAGTTTAACTTATCCATCAAAGTATCAAAACTTTTCAACTTTCCAAGTCAAGCCAAATATCATGAATGTAAATTATTTCGATCATGAATCTAACGTTACTCTAAGTCAGTTTGCCTGGCCATCAAAGCATCAAAGCTTTACTTAAAACATAAAAAACTTATGTTCATATTAAATCAATATTTATTTTATATTTTTAATTCTGTATTATAAATTGCAATCAACTAATTTTATTTATAGAGACACTGGAAATTCTAAGACATTTTAAGAGATAGATTGTCTAAAATATTTTGTATATAAAACAAACGGGATCATTGTTTGGAATTTATAGCACCTATTTGTCCCATTGGTTTTCATCATGCAATGTGACATTGTGGAAATTTTAACCAACCTCATACCTATAAAGATGGTCCCTGGCCTTTTCACGCAATAGGTATAAGGTTCCCTCCTGGCCACCCGCAAAGGGAAGGGCCAGTGGAGCTTGGACTGCATGTGGGTGGTCCAGTACAAGATGAAGGAAGACGCATCCGGGGGGTAAGCGGTCTTTGGGGGCGCAGTTAAGCCCGGGGGTTCACGCAGGAGCGTGGGATCTCAGCCTGCAAGCAATAATTCAGGGGCTAGTGGGCAAGCCCTGCTGTCATGGACTGGCCACTGAGAGTGGAAGCTAAGTGTCCACCGGTAATATTTAGGGGGGCTTAAGTCCTGTCAGCAAGTAATATTTGAGGGGGAGGAGACTTGATGTTACAAGTTTTTGGAGAGAGTTTTTGTCAGGAGAAAGGAATCGAGAGTGCCGATATGAATTTTGCATAGTGAACTTGTAGAAATTTTCACGGGAACGAAATGCTCTCCGTTTCCCCGCCTGATCAACCGATCGTCCGGCCGATGTGCCCAAGAGCCGAGGTAAGGCCTTTGACTGTACACAGCATTCAATAATTGAATCTCCTCTCCGCTCGTTTAAATACCTATGTGAGGAATAGTGTTATGGAAGTTACTTGTCTTTTGAAGTGTATGACTATTATTTTAATATTTGAGAATTGTGAATAAGATTGTGGTTCAATTAATGATTAATGAATTTACGAGGTCATAATGTTTTTTTCGGGATGTTAATATTAAAAGGCAGTTACTTTTATATTCATGTGTTATGAACAAAGCCTTTTTTCATGTTTTTTATTTTTAAACGATAATTATGTAAATAAACTTGTTTTTTCCTTATTCATAAAATCTAATCCGTGTCCTCATTTCAAATCTTATTAATTACTTATTTTTTTCAGCTTTAACCACTTGAGATCAATTATAGGCCGTATTTTAGCGTTCAAATCGAACGTGAGGTGGAAAACCTCGCGACATTATTTGGATTTAGAAGAGAAATTAAAGGTGTCCGATTAAAGAAATTTTGATAAATCGTTCGGTATACTGCAAAAGGTTTGATGAATGACATTCCATTTTTGGGTGTATAGGAATTCGAAAAAAAAAAAAAAAAAAAGGTTTTTTTTCTCCTTTTCGGGTTTTTAACGGGGATATTAGATAAAATTTTTGTATAGGTGTAATAAGATACAGAAAATGAATATTTGATAATACATGGCATGGCAATTCGGAGGGAAGATTAAATTTTAAGGATAGGAAACTTTTACGTGTGGATTGGAATAAAGATTAAGAAAATAAAGATTAAGATAAATTGGTAGAAAATGAATATAAAATCTAAAGGAAAGGAGATTTTTACGTGTGAGTTAGAATAAAATAAAGGTTAGGATGAATTGGTAGAAAATGAATATAAAATCTAAAGGAAAGGAAATTTTTACGTCTGAGTTGAATGAAAATAAAGATTAAGGATGATTTTATAGAGAATGTATATAGATATAAAAAAAAGTATTTCGGGGATAGTTAAGGAAGTAAGCAATGTTTTTAATAAGGTTATGACGAGGTGTAAATAAATTTTTTTCATGATAGGAATTTTTGTAATCGTTTAATGGTAATGTAATTTTTTCTGAGAGAGAGAGATTTTTCAATTTTTGAGTGTCTGTATGTATGTTCTTTGGCCTGTGTGTAAACTTATCTCCAGCAGTATGTCTGTAAAGAACGGACCACAACAGCAACCAGTAACGGACAGGACACCAGCAGAGAGACATCTACAACCGACCCACGAGAAGTAAGCCACGACAGAGCCATGAGGACAGCTAGCAACCTACCGACACAGGGGCGTAGGTCATCATTGACTTTCAGGATCACATCTTTCCTTGCAGAAGGTTACTGCACGAGGAAGTCACATAAAGACTTTTTCATTAACAGCTCCAAATACATAACAGTGGCGTATGCGGGCATTACACAAGAAAGTAACTATCGCTCACTTTAAAGTCGCATTTGACTTTAGAAATGGTGAAATTTTAGTGCTACATGAGTGCATTTCTTGGTGGTGTGATATATTTTGAGTACGAAAAAAAAGAAAGAGGAAAAAAAAAAGGAAAAACTTTCTAAATACAGCTTAATCACAGGCGAAAGGTCCAACCAGTTCCAAAGGCACAAAACAGCCTTTTTCTTCAGGACCAGCCAGAAGTGCGACAGACTTTTCATCATTCCGAAAGGACAATAGTGTATTCAGAACTTTCCAGGTCATTGCCAGTGCATGCATGCATTAAACATTTGGTTAGGGAAATAATTTACGTGGAACTTTCCACCACATGGAACTGACCAAACCAATGAACTATAACACAAAAATTTTTGGAATTTCAATGTTTGTTATATATTTATACTATTTTATGTTCTGTATGTATGCAGATATCTGCATTTTTTTTCAGGAAAGCTGCTCGCAGACGGTTTTTGCACTTAAAAATAAGGAAAGGGGGTAAATGTCCCATTGGTTTTCATCATGCAATGTGACATTGTGGAAATTTTAACCAACCTCATACCTATAAAGATGGTCCCTGGCCTTTTCACGCAATAGGTATAAGGTTCCCTCCTGGCCACCCGCAAAGGGAAGGGCCAGTGGAGCTTGGACTGCATGTGGGTGGTCCAGTACAAGATGAAGGAAGACGCATCCGGGGGGTAAGCGGTCTTTGGGGGCGCAGTTAAGCCCGGGGGTTCACGCAGGAGCGTGGGATCTCAGCCTGCAAGCAATAATTCAGGGGCTAGTGGGCAAGCCCTGCTGTCATGGACTGGCCACTGAGAGTGGAAGCTAAGTGTCCACCGGTAATATTTAGGGGGGCTTAAGTCCTGTCAGCAAGTAATATTTGAGGGGGAGGAGACTTGATGTTACAAGTTTTTGGAGAGAGTTTTTGTCAGGAGAAAGGAATCGAGAGTGCCGATATGAATTTTGCATAGTGAACTTGTAGAAATTTTCACGGGAACGAAATGCTCTCCGTTTCCCCGCCTGATCAACCGATCGTCCGGCCGATGTGCCCAAGAGCCGAGGTAAGGCCTTTGACTGTACACAGCATTCAATAATTGAATCTCCTCTCCGCTCGTTTAAATACCTATGTGAGGAATAGTGTTATGGAAGTTACTTGTCTTTTGAAGTGTATGACTATTATTTTAATATTTGAGAATTGTGAATAAGATTGTGGTTCAATTAATGATTAATGAATTTACGAGGTCATAATGTTTTTTTCGGGATGTTAATATTAAAAGGCAGTTACTTTTATATTCATGTGTTATGAACAAAGCCTTTTTTCATGTTTTTTATTTTTAAACGATAATTATGTAAATAAACTTGTTTTTTCCTTATTCATAAAATCTAATCCGTGTCCTCATTTCAAATCTTATTAATTACTTATTTTTTCAGCTTTAACCACTTGAGATCAATTATAGGCCGTATTTTAGCGTTCAAATCGAACGTGAGGTGGAAAACCTCGCGACACTATTCTCATAACTTTTAATTCTCAATGTAATTGCTGCACAATTTAGTTTTTAACATTTTGCAACAAAGTTGATACACTTTACAACAATCTGCCTTATGATAAACAAATCGGAATCAGAAACGTAAATTATCTCTATCAAAGTTGACTTTTGCATACGTTTTCCCAGCCTTGGCGAGCTATAATTTATGAACTTCCCGGCTGAAATCGAAATCACAAACGTAAACTATCTTCATCAAAATTGACTTTTACATACGCTTTCCCAGCCTTGGCGAGCTATAATTTATAAACTTCCCGGCTAAAATCGAAATCACAAACGTAAACTATCTTCATCAAAATTGACTTTTGCATACGCTTTCCCAGCCTTGGCGAGCTATAATTTATAAAGTTCCCGGCTAAAATCGGAATCACAAACGTAAACTATCTTCATCAAAATTGACTCGTGCATGTTCTTTCCCAGCCTTGGCGAGCTATAATTTATAAAGTTCCCGGCTAAAATCGGAATCACAAACGTAAACTTTCTTCATCAAAATTGACTTTTACATACGCTTTCCCAGCCTTGGCGAGCTATAATTTATAAACTTCTCGACTAAAATCGAAATCACAAACGTAAACTATCTTCATCAAAATTGATTTTCGCAAACGCTTTCCCAGCCTTGGCGAGCTATAATGTATAACTACCCATCTAAAATCTGCCTACCAAGTTAACGTCTCCTCATTGAAAAACCTATTCGAGTTTCTGTTTGTTCAAAATCCACATTGGTCAGCATGTTTTTTAGAATCTAGTGCGAGAACGTCTCCCGCCATTTTGTTAGAAATATTTGTATCAGTATTCCAACATTCCAGAACGTCCCCTTCCTACGACTAAGTGTTGCAGACCCAGACCGTCCGACTCACCCAAGGGCTAGAGCAGCTATTTGGACGGACATCTACAACTAAGTGTGTATAAATTTATGTTAACTGAGATTATTCTGAAACTTCAACGTTGGCGGTCGTATAGGGAGACAAATCATCTCCTGCATCAAATTTAAATTCTATAGAATATTCTATAGAGTAGATAGAATTCTACGTGATAGATAGATGTTTTATAGAATAGATACAATTCTATAGGATAGATATTAAGAAATGCACTGCCTATTTACTGGAGCAATACTTCAAATATCACATACATGCACGCTAAAAATACTGCATTCGTGTTCTAGAGTGACCATTGCGGAAAGTCTGTTAAAATTTCGAATTTTAATTTTTGACACCATTCCACAACTTTCCTATATAATTTACCATATGTTATGTCTGGAAATATTCTAAAAGTACTCACATTCTTGTGTATATAGATCAGGTATATGTAGCATAAAGCAGATACCTTTTGTCAATCGAATGATTTGTAACTATTACAAAACATAATTATATTCATTCTTCGTACATATATGTCTCATCCTTCCATTTATTGAAGGTCTTTCGATTGCTATTATGAATGGCAGTACATCGCTCTGGCCTTGTAGGATTCATGTTTCGATGTTACGTAATGATGATGTTTAAATTCCGTAATGGTTTTTACCACCGTGCGTTTGACATGATACTTCATTGATGGTATCGGTGTAACTGATGTAGTACAATTATTTACGAATAATCGATTGTTAAGCGAATTAAAGCATCATCGAATATAAATACTGTTATTCTTTGAATTTTTATGTCAAATACGATAACTCTTTTCAAAAAATGCTTGATTTTTCACAGTGTGGTTTGAAATAACAGGAAATAGTTAAATACCCAGTTTATTTATACTTTTAATTTTAAAACATTGTCAGAAACTGTTAAATTATATAATCGTAAAATGCCACGACAGTGACATTTGATGAATATAGGAGGCGATTGAAGTTTAAGAATGTACACCTTCAGCGGCAGCTTTTCCCTCCCCCGCCCCCCAAGGGGGCTATTGACGTCATAAACACAATTGTATCGCTACAATTTTTCACTACAATGATTAAAATTGCTAAGTTTCGTGATTACTAAGCCATAGATAACTCCTTTTATGTATAATCATGTCACATTTTGTCCAATGCTTCCATGTTAAGAAAATATATGGTTTCGATTGTATTTCAAAGTTTTCGATCGAATTTCAAAAGACTTTATCTATTTCTAGATTTTACGTTATCAAAGCCGAATATAAAGTTTCATGAAAATCCAATAATATCTGTTACAGCTGTCGTGTGCACAAAAAATCGACCTCAGACAGACGGAAATAACTCTAAAAGTTGTCAAAACGTCTTCATGAAGTTTTAAAACATATACTGACATCAAAATCTCGGAATTGAAAATTTTCCTGAGAACAATACTTTCTCTATATTATATTCCATAGTATGAGAAAGTCAACACTTATCTCAGAAATTTATTTTGAACTTTTTCAATATTACTATTAGAATATTTATATTAGGATTCCAGATTACACATCCATATCCAAAATTGGTCTTATTAAAGAATTTAAAAGAAAATTAAGCTCAGGGTAGAATCTTTAAAATGCCTTCACATTCTTTTCAAAAATCTAAGTTTCTTACAAGCTTTTTTAACAACTTCCTGTTGTTGTTGTGACTTATCCCCCGTGGTCAGGAGCGCCACGTCCACTAGATCCCTGGTCCCATGGCGAAGGGGATAACATGCAGTTTCACTTTCATTGAGGCTCCCCAAGGGCAGAAGTCTGACTTTGCCTCGACTATGCTGGCGGGATTCGAACCCACAACCCGGCAATCCAGCGATCAGACGGCAACGCATGCCCCTGACCGCTCGATCACCGGATCGGCAACAACTTCCTTGTATATGCATATTAAAAGTAGATTTAGAAGCATGCATACTTCTATGATCGGAAATATTATATTTTCTATTGAATTTTATGATCCATTAATTTTATGATCACACACTAATCAATAATCAAAAACATCATATATAAATAAAACAAAAAGCAAATGTTCTAAAACAGATCCGCTGTGTTACAACAGAAGTACTATAACATCCTTTTGAATAAAAATATTTATAGTTAAAAAATAATAACTTTCTAATTAAATAAGTATATAACCAACCTATTAATTTCTCACTAAAACCAATGTTAATTAATACTATTTTACAGATCAACAAAGTCTCTGTCAAAAGTCTTTGCAACATCTATATGAGTAACATCTAACTGTTTATTAATTTCGAGCTTTAGCAATATTAGATTCAAATAATTAAGAATCATGATCCAATGATTCATGATTCAAATCATTAAGAATCTATCAAAATAAATTGACTTTCTTTTTGATATATTCTCAATTTTCCTCATCATGGAATAAATTCGGTACTTCGCTTTATTTTATAATTTTACACGTAAAAACTATTAGTTATTTTCAGCATATTTTAAACCATATACTTATTATAAAACCAAATTTTAAACCATATTATTATTATAAACCATATAATTATTATTATGTGCATTTTCCAGTCTATTTATATTTTACTACACCAAAAAATATACCCACTATTGCCCGACATTTAAAGAAGGGATTAATTTTATTCATCCATTCAAGTTTTCAAAAGGCGTTGTTACGCCTACCCCCTTTAATAGTAATTTTTTAAACAAATGAGCAAAAAAAAATTTATAATGAATACAAATATTAAGACAGTTTTATATATAAAAACAAGAAATATCAATCATGAATAAAGCATTCATTGATTATGAAACACTTTCCAACTGAAATGCAATTTTAAGCATCTCTAAAATGCTATACATTCAGCGCTGATATACTTTAAATTATCATAATACTACAGTCATTTATTATATTTGCAAACCTAAAACTTCATCGAGAAAAAAATGAAATTTATTCAAATGACGTCATTGAAATATAATTCGTTTCGCTCTCTATGTAAAAGCAATGAAAATTTCATTCATATCGCTTTTAGTTCAGACTCCAGAGCTAAATAATTGTTGTGAAAAAAATTCAGTAATTCTTATACGACTCATCCTATAATCATTTATTTACATTCTACATTCATTAAAATTAGGCTTCATTGCAGAAATAATCAAAGTTTGATGACCATTTAAACTAAAAAATATTGTAATTGCATTGGCCAAGAATATAGATGCACCGAAAATACGCAGACATAAAGCGGTTTTAGGACGGATGCTACACTAAATATAAATTTAAAAGAACTTTAAAAATCACGATTATTATACTAGAAATAAAAAGATGGATGCCTTATTTAAGTGGGTCACTTGATCTCTTCATATAATATGGGTGTAATTATTATTCTAATTTTTATTTAAAAAACTACCGAACATATTTTACTGAGAACTTTTTTTTATATATTTTATGGTATAATTTGAATATTTTCTAAAATTTTCGAAGCAATTTGTGAATTTTAATTTTACTTTAAAAATGTTTGAAAAATTAGGTGCTATAGGGTTCAATATATTTCACGTTTTCAACCCGGGTTCAATCCAAAACTAAATAGATGATATTATTCATTTACATTCCACAAACCGTCCCAAGAACATACTAAAATTTCATTTTGATAAAGTCATTTTTACGGCAGTTATCGTGCGAACGGACACACAGATAGACAGACAGACAGAATGAACAAAGTCATAAACACTTTTCAACTATGTTGGTAAGTGTTAAAAAGCTTAGCACAAGCTTTGACAATTAAGTTAAAACATATTCTAAAACAAAAATCTAAAAATATAATCTATAAAGAACTTTATTATCCAATTTTAGTAATTCCCTACTAAAAACTTCTTCAAAAGGGAAAATTTCCGTTTACCCAGAGAAGTAAAAATTGAAAATTTAATTTTTAAAAACATTTTATTTGCTATTTTCAATAGTTTATGTCGTATTCAATTCAAATTCTCAGAACACGCAATATTAAAGCAATTCTACATTCCAAAAATTTTAAATATATCTTTAAAATCTATGAAATTAGAAAATCGCGACTTTTTATAGCACTCAAGTGTGTAGACCAAAAGTCTGAGATATTGTTTGCAGAACACTTTTGAAATAAAGGGCTCCTCTATAAATAGGGTTTAGAAATAGAGAAAATTTCGTATTTCAATTTACATTTTTATATTAATTCGAATTTAGAAAATAAAATGTGACAAGGGTAGTCATCCCGGTGTTCAGCTACCCCTATATAGAACTTCACGTCTGTCCGAATCTTCGATTTTCCGCTACAAAACGACAAACACACATCTTTTATTACGTAAGATAAAACCTATTCTGATAATATACATATTAAAATATATACATCTTTTATTACGTAAAATAAAACTTATTCAGATAATACAAATTTTAAAAGATATAAAATTACGAAACCGTATTTAAAGTTCGCTATATTTAAACTTCCTATTTCCAACAACTTCATTCTATCAACAGATCATCAATCTCTTTTGATAACCGAACAGAGATAAGCGGTTTATTTTGTTTATTCTGCGCAATGGAAGGCTATAAAATAATGATTGTAGCCCGCGTAAATGGAATGTCAGCAGAGACGACCTTGTATAATCAATCACTCTTGCTTCCACCGATAAAAACGTTCTAAATGCCCACTAACCGCTTGTCATGCCCCCTGAATCAGAATGTGCATTGGTGCGATATGATGCGTGCAGCTCGGGGAGAAAGGCTTGCGTGATCTGAAACAGTTACGGGTGCAGTCAGTATTGGGCCAAAAGAAATTTTATATATATATATATATTTTTTTTTTTCTTTTGACCTTATGAATTAGTTTTTATGTGCTGAAAGTTAATTTTTTCTTTTGACCTTATGAATTCGTTTTTATGCTAAAAGTTAAATTTTTCTTTTGACCTTATGAATTGGTTTTTATGCTGAAAGTTAAATAGTTAAATTTTTCTTTTGAGCTTATGAATTAGTTTTTATGCAGAAAATTAAATTTTTCTTTTGACATTATGAATTAGTTTTTATGCAGAAAGTTAAATTTTTCTTTGAATCTTATGAATTAGTTTTTATGCTGAAAGTTAAATTTTTCTTTTGACCTTATGAATTAGTTTTTATGCTAAAAGTTAAATTTTTCTTTTCACCTTATAAATTAGTTTTTATGCTGAAAGTTAAATTTTTCTTTTGACATTATGAATTAGTTTTTATGCTGAAAGTTAAATTTTTCTTTTCACCTTATAAATTAGTTTTTATGCTGAAAGTTAAATTTTTCTTTTGACATTATGAATTAGTTTTTATGCTGAAAGTTAAATTTTTCTTTTGACTTTATGAATTAGATTTTATGCTGAAAGTTAAATTTTTCTTTTGACATTATGAATTAGTTTTTATGCTGAAAGTTAAATTTTTCTTTTCACCTTATAAATTAGTTTTTTGCTGAAAGTTAAATTTTTCTTTTGACATTATGAATTAGTTTTTATGCTGAAAGTTAAATTTTTCTTTTGACCTTATGAATTAGTTTTTATGCTGAAAGTTAAATTTTTCATTTCATATGGATCATATTTTTGTCGAATGATTTATTTTGAGGTGTGGAGCATTTAACTATCTTCTCCTCTCTCGCGCCCCTCGCATGGAGGGTTCGAACGTCAAGTGAGGGGCCAGGTCGTCTACTTTTTTTCCTTTTTTAGGGAGGAAATACATGGAAGATTCGTAAAGAAGGGAAAAATGGAAAATTTCCAATCTTCTTCAACTTGACAAGACGTTTAGTGGATAACTATAAGAGATTTTTTTTAAATATAGATTTAGAAATTTAATTTCCTCATACATATTTTTGTGCATTAGTATTTATATCTGCATTTTATAATTTCGAAAATATTTCGAGTGAAAGTAAGGGGGAAAAAAACTCGCTCCAACAGATACATTTTTTTCAGTTCTTTTCAAGTAAACAGGTCAAAATATTAAAATATTGAAATTATTTCTGTACATTCATAATCTGTATCATGCTTCAGACAAAACAAGAAAAATTATTTACATTTTTTTTTTCTATTAGGTTCGGAGTTATAAGCGTCCAAAGCGTTTACATTTTTCGCCACAGAAACCACAAGCATAGATGCTATTCATACCAAAAAATATTTATTGATACAGTCAAACCTGTTTAAAACGGAATACTGTCATAAGCGGAAAATATTTTAGCCCCGTTCAAAAATATGGGAGATTTATGTTATATTACCTGTGTGAGACGGAACCTGCATAACGCGGAAACGGACGACCAATTTAAAATAATTTGTTAATAAAGCACCTGTTGTAATAAACAAGAAACTGAGATATTATCAAACTATTCCAGTCGGTCGTTTATTTCCCACAGAACCACTTTTTACAGAACTTTCTATTAAATCACGCGGTAAATTTTCTGACTGCTATTTCAGAACTTCGTGAATTTTCAGTTAATCAAGAAGATTCTGTAATGCTAAAAATAGAAATCAATGCACGATTTTTGACTGAAACTCTCATCATTAGTAGGACATGTGTCCAAGAAACTATGTTGGATTATATTAAAATGTCATCATAGAAAATACAGTTTTTAACACTTTCCAACATAGTTGAAAAGTATTTACGTTTTTGTTCATTCTGTCTGTCTGTCCGTTCGCACGGCAACATGAAACACGGCATGTGAAACATCTGGAAATGTAAATGGATAATATCACCCAATTATTTTTAGATTGAGCCCGGGTTGAAAAAATGAAATACATTGAAATCTATGGGACCTAATTTTTCAAACATTTTTCAAGCTAAATTAAAATTCACCATTTGGTTCGAAAATTTTAGGAAATATTCAAATCATCACGTAAAATGTGTAAAAAAATTTAGCAAAATATGTTAAGTAGTTTTTTAAATAAAAATCTAAATAATAATTACACCCATATTATACTCACTTTATTGATTTCAAAATAAAGTATGGCATACATTTTTCTTTTCGGGTAAAAATCGTGATGTTTAAAGACAGTTTAAATTTATATTTAGTGTTGCATCCGTCCTAAAACCGCATTCTTTTTGCATATTATCTGTGTATTTAAATTCTGTGCCAACGCAATTACAATATTTTTTAATTTAAGTGATCACTAAATTTTGATTACTCCTACAACGAAGCCTAATTTCTATAGTATGTAGAATGTAAACAAATCAAGCAATTGTAAGATGAGTTGTATAAGAATTGCTGAATTTTTTTTCACAAAATATTATTTAGCTCTGGGGTCTGGAATATAATTGATATGAATAATGTATTCAATGATTTTAGAGAAGCAGACGATTTATAACATTACCTTTTTTGATGAAGGTTTAAGTTTCCAAGAATAATAAACTATTGTAATATTTTATAATTTAAAAAAATTAGTACTAGATGTATCGCATTTTAGAGATGTTTAAATAAAATTGCATTTCAGTTGGAAAGTATTTCATAATCAATGCTTTATTCCTGATTGATCTTTCTCGTTTTTTTAGTTTATTTATTTGTTTCATAGTAAGCTGCAATGCCTTTCCAAGTCAATTCATCTAGGTTTTAAGGTATGATAATAAGCTAACAGTTAAGAACATGGGGCACACAATATTTTTATTTACATATATTCCTGTGATCGCAGTAATGCAAAAATGTACGTATATACATATTTAAAATAATTAAATTAGCTATTATGGTACAATAGTATTAATCAGATGTATCTAAATACACTTTTCAGAATTTTTAAAGCCTTATGTATCGGTGAGCAATTACATATGGACTATTTGCATTTCCAATTGACCTTAAACATCGCTTTTCGTGAAATAACTTGCATGAAATGGAAACCTTTTCAAGACGGAAGATTCTTCCTGTCCCCTAAAATTCTGTGTAAGGCAGGTTCGACTGTATTAGTTATGTTGTTTTTAAAATATTAAAATATTTTTACATTTACTGTGTTACTCAGATTTCTCGTTATATGGTCTGCTTCCGTTTAATGGGGATAAACACCAAATTACTGCCCTGCCAGCTGTCACCGATCTTACTTTCGTTAACTAAAGAGTATCAACGCCGTGAAACTAGTTTTACAGGTAGCGTAAGAAACGTATCTAACGATCCTGGGGTCTCAAACCGTGTTTCTGTCATTCACTCATTTTGCTATTAGTTCAAACTTTAATTTTTCACGTTTTTTTTTAATTTAAAGCTTCGCTATCTATCTATATAAATAAAATTAAAAATCTGTCTGTTTGTTTGTTTGTCTCATCACCACGGGAGAACGACTAAACCGAGTTTAATGAAATTTTGTGGGTAACCTTGAAATATCCCCCCTTAAATTTAGTCCGAGTTTCGAGTTTCTAAGATCAGAGGTTATCGATATATTAAGAAAAAACTACACTTTTCATATGAGTTCTAGTCTCTAACTCCCTGGTTCCTCCAAACGAAAAAAGTTGAAAATCGTTGGTTTAAAACCAGAAAGTGAATTAAAACTATATCTCTGAGTTTGGTGGGTGTTTATTGCGCTAATCAGTCACTTTTTGAAACATGAATTGTTTGAAAACATGAATGTTTTTTAAACATGAATTTAAATGGAAAATCTATCACCCTTGTTTATTTTGCACAAGCTTTTACTCAAAGATGAAAAGCATTAAGAAATCAAAATGGTTATTTAATTATTAGCATTTTATGAGGAAGATTATATCTTATATCATGTTGCTCAGCAACGCAATTAAATTAAATGTGTTTGTTAATTTTTATTATTATTTTTTAGATTTGAATAATAAGTAAATGGATATAAAAATATATCTTATAAATGAACGATTTGATTTTTCTTTTAATTATATTAATTACGGGGACTGCGTACATCACTTTCATTTATTTTGGCAAAGGATTTTCAAAATTATATATTGTGTTTAACCAATAAACTCATTTAGCGGATTGTTGAAACGGAATAAGAGTAGAAAAGGTATATCTTCTAATACAATTTCAGTGTTCTCATTTAGCATATACAAACGGGATCGGGATGTTTTATTTTTGAGATCTGCAAATTCAGATCTACGAATTTGGCGGGATATCGCTACATGGCAACTTTCCTTAAACGTTGCCAAATTGACGGAAATGTCCCCAAATTGATCAAAACAACGCTAACCATCAAAACGATCAAAACGACGAGAGTACTGAAATGATGTTTCGGTAGCATTTGTCTGTTAGTCCATTCGTTCTACTTAGTAACACATATAGCGAATTTTTAAAATGTTACCAAAATGATTAAAAATGTTTATAAATCATATCATACAAATATCATGAAATTGATAAAATTGCGCTGAATAAATGAAAATAATTGCTCTTTGTTATGGGATAGTATTGTGATGATGTTTTGTCAATTTGTCGCCAAGTGGGACTGTCAGTTCTACAGTCCCACTTGACGATAAATTTGGCCATTTTTAAAATGCCGCTAAACTGACAAAAATATCGCCAAACCTTCCATAGAGATAGCGTTATTCGGACGATATTTATCCACCAATTTATTTGAAACAAATGATATCATGTAGCTTAGAAACGGATTTAAATAAAATGTGTTTACACGGCATACGATTTTTATTAAATCTTTTCCAATTTGAATAGAAGAACGGTATAGAACGATAGTGTGAACCGTTCTCGGTATATTGCACGTTTTTCCAATAAATGTATTAAAAAATTACATAAAATTATAAAAGTATTAATTATCGCGAAATATGTTCAATTTTCATATATAATATTATGCGATAAATTTGTTTGCATCATTTTCGTGGATCTAGTTTCTTCCATTCACGAGAGAAGATTTATTTGGATTTTGCGCTTACCAATCCGCCACTGGTCATTTATATATGAGAAAAGTTCTTCTCTCCGTTTATTAATAACGCTTGGTGATAAACTTGGCGAACTTGGCTACACATTTAGCGAAATGTCACCAATTTGGCAATATTTTGCCCCAGATTAACGAAAATATCGTTAAAATTGCGAAAACGACACTCGCTATATTAACGAAAATGATGCCAAATTGATGAATTAAATATTAAAATATTTTAACCTATGACAATGCTGCTTATTTCGGATGCTATCAACATTGACAATTGTCAATTTAGAGTTGCCCGAAATTTAATTTGGTACTTTTGCAAGCTGTCATCTAAAAAACAGTTTTGCAAGCTGTCATCTAAAAAAGCGCCAAATGTGCAATTGAACGTAAAAAAACATTGTGCCATGAATCTTATACATCATTCACAGTTAAAGGTGTAAATTCAGTAAAGGTGTAAAATCAGTACAGTTAAAGGTGTAAATTCTTTGTATTACATTATAAAGAAAGTCATGCGCGCGCTACATCAGATTTTATAGAATGGGGGGGGTGCGATTTGGCTTTAAAAACATCCACTTTAGCCTGGTTCTGTTTGTATTGACAAAAGTAACTAAATTTTAGTGTAAATTGCCTCAAACGTGACCCATCAAAACTCAATTTAAAATTTTCAACTTCGCAAATTTTCTATATACATACATTACAAGGAAAGTTAATATGAATTATCTTTTGCAAGATGTAATTTTGAAAAACATTCGAAAAGCATTTCGACAAAAACGTGTTTTTCTCGAAATGCAAGAACCATCTTTAAATCGAGTAACTAGGTCAACCTGCGTGATGATATCCGAATTTCAACAATAATGGATTTTGAGGGTTTCTCTCCTCTTTCTTTTCTTGGAACGCCTTGCAAGAAAAATTTACTTTTGTTTCTTGCTGCCGGAATGGAGATGTCCGGAATGATTTCTGGGGATAAGTTTGCATTTGTAAGTGTGTGAATATATTTCAGACCGTGTTGGAGATTTTCCGAAAAATACAAACTTATTTAGTTTCATGTTCGAAAGGAGTAATTTGTCTCTAGATATTTTTACCTTACCTTACATGAATACTTTTTTGTTTGGAACTCTTACAATATTTTGTAAAATCTCACAGAAATCCTAATTGGCTTACACATATCAAGTTCGACCTTAGAAAATGAAGTAATGGAGTTCATGAAATAAAGTAATAAAGTTCATAAAATAAAGTAATAGTGGTCATGAAACAAAGTTGTAAAGTTCATAAAATATGACAGAATTTATAAAATAAAGTAATAGAGTTCATAAAAAGTCGTAAAGTTCATAAAATATAATAGAGGTCATAGAATAGAGTTTATAAAATAAAGTAGATTTAATAAAATAAGGTAGAGTTAATAAAATATAGTAGTAGAGTTCATAGTTAATAATTAACTCATACATTTGAAATATTACTAAAGTATGTATTGCCTATTTCAATTTATTAATTAATGTCAATAAAAATGACAATTGTTGCTTTACGTATCCTTATTTGATGCAAAAAACATTGTGTAAATATTTTTTGATGGTTTTATATTAATATAAATTTTTATAAAATTGTAAATAAAAAAAGTAGTTGCATTTTATTGTTTTATAATACAATTGCATCTTCATGTAATGCGATTAAGAACTATTTTAACTGGAATTTTTTTTTTCCCAAAATTTTTATCTGGCGACACTATGAGTAGGACGTGGGAGTGCTAGTAGCGTCAAATACTGCCAACTGAATTCACAAAAATCCCATACTTCAAAAATTCTCGATACAAAATTTCTCTTCCCAATAAAACTCTCGCTTCTTAAATTCTAACTATCTCTAACTTCAAAATGCTTCATTGTTTTATTAATAAATCAGACAAAACCTCAAATTTCAAACCAAACTAAAGTTTAAAAGCTATTTCAAACCAAACTAAAGTTTAAATCGGTAAACGGTTTATTTCATTGTGTTACCCTCTTATTTCTCTACAAATGTACCAAATTTCATATTTTGTATGCTATAGATTTTGAGATACGAGGCAGAAAAATTCGATGGGCTGATACGAAAGAACATTTTTCTCTTTAGAAGAGCCTAAAATGTAAAATATCTCGTGAACTACATCGAAATGAAAAAAAAAGGCTTCGTCCCGCAAAAATTAAACTATGTAGATATTTTCCTGCAAAATGTGTGGTCTTGCTATTGTTAGTCTATCCAAGACGCGAACATTTCAAAATATTTCGTACAAAATATTTTGTACCAAAATTCGAATTCGAGTTTTCGACGGGAGAGCACCTTTCAAGCATCCCTGATCACGAATCAAACATTTTTGAAGTGATGTCTCTGTGTGTGTGTGCGTGAAAGTATGTGTGTGTTTGTGTTGAAGACCCAGACCGTCCGACTCGTCCGAGGACTTAGAGCATCTATTTGGACGGCCGGTGTGTGTTTGTGTGTATTTGTGTGTGTTTGTGTGTAAAAGTATGTGTGTGTGTGAAAGTATGTGTGTGTGTGTGTGTGTCAGTGAGTCTGTGGAGACGATAACTGACGAAAGAATGAACCGATTCGAACGAAATTTGGTATAAAAATCACAATCCGTAAACACTGGAAGCCTATTGTTTTTATACGCAATCGAATGTTCAGAACCCCCTAAATTTTCGACTGAAATTTTGAAAAAATCGTCAAAAAATTAAAACCTCTAATAAAGTTACGCAAATAAACATTTCTTATGTAATTTTTCATTAGAAAACGATTGACATAAATTTTAGAACGCTAACATGAATCGTTCTCGCGATATTGTACATTTTTCAAAAAAACTATCAAAAAGTCATATAAAAAAAAATTCTATTGAGAAACATGTTCACTTTTCATATGTAATACCTTGCGATAAATTAGGTGACATCATTCTTGTGGATCTAGCTCGTTCCATTCATGAAAAAGATATTGGTCATTTATCTGCTGTAAGGATACCGTATTTCTCCGTCCGTAACGCTTGGCGAGATTTTGGCGATGAATTTGGCGGTATGTCGCCCACTTGGCGACTTTTTTAAATGTTGTTAAATTAACGAAAAACTCGTCAAATAGATAAAAATGACGCTAAATCAATGAAAATGACAACTTATTGACGAAAATTCAATATCTTGGAAAGAATATAAATATCTACTATAAAAATAATCTATTTTTTTTACTGTAAAAGTAGTAAATTCATTGCATTATATAAGGAAAGTTATGTGCTGTCCACATCAGATTTTTTTTTAATATAGAGAGATTACTAAAAAGGTAGTAAGTTGTACCTTCACACTAGCTGTCCAAAATTCTCGCGCGGAATCCTTAATAAATGGACTGATACAACGTATAAGGAAAGTATTATGACTGGGTAGAAAATTCAAATTCGAATTTTCAACAGAAGAACACATTTCAAGAATCCCTGAACTGAAAATGAAGGTTTTTGAGGTGATGTAACTGTGTATGTGTGTGTGTGTGTGCGTCTACGTTAGTATGTGTGAATGTATGTTGGTATATGTGTGTATGTTAGTGTGTGTCTGGGAGTCTACAGACACTATATCTCAGGAATGAAAGCATTATCTGGTGTGATTAATATAATCAGTGATTACTGCAATCTTATTAATTTTGATCGTAATCGAATATTCGAAAGAACAATATTTACGAAATTTACCCACGAAATTTACCTACGAAATTTACCCACGAATACCCACAAAATTTACGAATGGATGTTTGAGAAACTCATTAGAAATCAGGACTTTCATTAATGTTAAACAAATACGCATTTACGAAATAATTTTTGTATTAGAAAATGCACGATACAAACTTTAGAACGCTAGCATGAACCTGTCTTGAGATGCAAGATTTTTGAATTAATTTTGGAAAACATTATTAGGAAGTCAGTATCTTTAAAACTATTATGTCAAAAATCATTCAATGTATAATGTTTCATTAGGAAAAGAATGACACAAACTTTAGACAGTTGGCATGAACCGTTCTCGAGATCTTGCACATTTTTTAAATAAATTTGTTATAAAAATCAAATAAAATTTAGAAAGCGGAAAATACCATCCAATATAGTTACTCCCCATATGAAGTATTATGAAACAAATCTGTCAGCATTCATCGCGTAAATCTCGAACATTTCATTCACGAAAAAAGTCACTTTTGTAATGATTTTATATTTTGCTGCTATATAATTCTCCAATATTCACTTATTTCACGGGATATCCATTGATAGAATTGTATTGTTATTTGTTGAGGATTTTGCGTTTGATTATGAATAAATTACTCTGAACTCATAAGTTGGCAAAAACGTTCAATTTTATTATACGTGGTATTAATTCAATACCAAAAGCATTGTGCTGTGGATCGCATAAGCCATTATTACTTTCCGTATATACATAATGTATAAGGAAAGTATTGTGACGGGGTCGAAAATTCGAATTCGAGTTTTCGACGGGAGAGCACGTTTCAAACATCCCTGATCACGAATCAAACATTTTTGAAGTGATGTCTGTGTGTGTGTGTGTGTGTGTGTGTGTGTGTGTGTGCGTGTGCGTGCGTCAGTGAGACTGTGGAGACGATAACTGACGAACGAATGGACCGATTCGAATGAAATTTGGTACAAAAATCACAATCCGTAAACACTGGAAGCCTATTGTTTATTTACGCAATCGAATGTTCAGAACCCTCCTAAAGTTTCGAGTGAAATTTTGAAAAAATCGTGAAAAAATCAAAACCCCTAATAAAGTTACGCAAATAGACATTTCTTATGTAATTTTTCATTAGAAAACGATTGACATAAATTTTAGAACGCTAACATAAACCGTTCTCGAGATATTGCACATTTTTGAAAAAAATTATCAAAAAGTCATATGAAATTAAAAAAATATATTTCCTATTGAGAAACATGTTCACTTTTCATATGTAATACAATGCGATAAATTGGGTGACATCATTCTCGTGGATCTAGCTCGTTCCATTCATGAAAAAAGATACTTTTGTATTTGATCGCCAATAGTCATTTATCTGCTGTAAGAATGTAAGAACAACTTATTTCTTCGTCCATAACGCTTGGTGAGATTTTGGCCAAGGTTTTGGCGGAATGTCGCCAACTTGGTGACTTTTTGAAATGTTGCCAAATTAACGAAAATCTCGCCAATTGGATAAAAATGCCGCTAAATCAATGAAAATGACGACTAATTGTCGAAAATTCAATATCTTGGAAAGAATATAAGTATCTATTATAAGAAAAACCTATTTTTTTTACTATAAAAGTAGTAAATTCATTACATTATATAAGGAAAGTCATGTGCTGCCCACATTAGATTTTTTTCTCTATGAAAGAAGTAAAATCATTGTATTGTGCAGAAAAGTCATGTACTGCCCACATCAAACTTTTTTTTTCCCTTTTCGAAGTAATTGCACAGCATTGGAAAAACATTTCGACAAAAACGTGTTTACTTCAAAATGTAAGAACCCAGCAGCTTTAAATCGGGTAGCAAGGCAAACCTGCGAGATTCTATACCCGGACTTCAACAATAATGGATTTTGACGGTTTCTCTCTCTCTCTTTCTTTTTTTGCAACGACTCGCAAGAAAAATCTTCTTTTGTTTCTTGCTGCCGGAATGGAGATGTCCGGGATGATTTCTGGAGATATGTTTGCATTTAGAATTTTGGGAATATATTTCGGATTTTATTGGAGATTTTTCCTTAAAAAAAAACACAAGCTTATTTAGTTTTCATATTCGGAAGGAGTTATTTATCTCTAGATATATATATTTTTACTTTCCTTATATACATAATGTATAAGGAAAGTATTGTGACGGGGTCGAAAATTCGAATTCGAGTTTTCAACGGGAGAGCACGTTTCAAGCATCCCTGATCACGAATCGAACATTTTTGAAGTGATGTCTGTCTGTGTGTGTGTGTGTGTGTGTGTGTGTGTGTGTATGAAAGTATGTGTGTGTGTGTGTGTATGAAAGTATGTGTGTGTGTGTGTGTGTGTGTGTGTGTGTGTGTGTGTGTGTGTGTGTGTGTGTGTCAATGAGTCTGTGGAGACGATAACTGACGAACGAAAGGACCGATTCGAACCAAATTTGGTACAAAAATCACAATCCGTAAACACTGGAAGCCTATTGTTTTTATACGCAATCGAATGTTCAGAACCCCCCTAAATTTTCGAATGAAATTTTGAAAAAAATCGTCAGAAAATCAAAACCACTAATAAAGTTACGCAAATAGATATTTCTTATGTAATTTTTCATTAGAAAACGATTGACATAAATTTTAGAACTCTAATATGAACCGTTCTCGAGATATTGTACATTTTTTAAAAAAATTATCAAAAATTCATATAAAATAAAAAAAAATATATTTCCTATTGTGAAACATGTTCATTTTTCATATGTAATACCATGCGATAAATTGGTTGACATCATTCTCGTGGACCTAGCTCGTTCCATTCATGAAAAAAGATACTTTAAGTAATACTTTTGTATTTGAACGCCAATAGTCATTTATCTGCTGTAAAATTAACTTATTTCTTAGTGCATAACGCTTGGCGAGATTTTGGCGACGAATTTGGCGGAATATCGCCAACTTGGCGACTTTTCGAAATGTTTCCAAATTAACGAAAATCTCGCCAAATGGATAAAAATGACGCTTCATCAGTGAAAATGACGAATAATTGCCGAAAATTCAATATCAGGGAAAGAATATTAGTATCTACTATAAGAAAAACCTATTTTCTTACTGTAACAGTAGTAAATTCATTACATTATATAAGGAAAGTCATGTGCTGCCCACATCAGATTTTTTTGGACTATATTGGAAATTTTCTCAAAACTATAATCTATTTCCTTTCCAGCTTTAAAGCAGCAATTTGTTTCTAGATATTTTTATTTGATTAGAAGCTGTAACTCACGCCCTCTACGCTTACCACCCCTTTGTAAGGTGTTTGGGGTCCTTAGAAGCTGCTTAATTTCTGATTTTTAGTTTGAAGGACCTTAAAAGATCCTTTAAACGGAAAGGCGGAACTGTGTGACGTCACATTTTGTCGTCCTCTTATTAGATCTCTCTCGGGAATGGATCAGTTTTTCTTGCTGTGCACGTACAGTTCGATGGCAAGTTTTCCTCTTATTGAAATGCATGGTGTTGCTGAACGATTACCGGAAGGAATTTTTCTGTAATTAGTTCTGAAATGGAGAATTTATGATGGTAATGAGAAAAAATTAAATTGCTTTTCAGTTAAAAAAAAACAATGCTCTTTGTACTTTTATCCCGAACGTATAATGCATTTCCCTTGCATCATGCCAATATTGACTTAATATTGGCCCAATATGAAAATGTGAACGTTTTTACTTTCCTTATATACAATAATGTATAAGGAAAGTATTGTGGCGGGATCGAAAATTCGAATTTGAGTTTTCGACGGGAGAGCACGTTTCAAGCATCCCTGATCACGAATCGAACATTTTTGAAGTGATGTCTGTCTGTGTGTGTGTGTGTGTGTGTGTGTGTGTGTGTGTATGAAAGTATGTGTGTGTGTGTGTATGAAAGTATGTGTGTGTGTGTCAATGAGTCTGTGGAGACGATAACTGACGAACGAATGGACCGATTCGAACGAAATTTGGTACAAAAATTACAATCCGTAAACACTCGAAGTCTATTGTTTTTATACGCAATCGAATGTTCAAAACCCTCCTAAATTTTCGAGTGAAATTTTGAAAAAATCGTCAAAAAATCAAAACCTCTAATAAAGTGAAGCAAATAGACATTTGTTATATAATTTTTCATTAAAAAACGATTGACATAAATTTTATAACGTTAACATGAACCGTTTTCGATATATTGCACATTTTTCAAAAGAATTATCAAAACGTCATATAAAATAAAAAAAAAATATTTCCTATTGAGAAACATGTTCACTTTTCATATGTAATACCATGCGATAAATTGGGTGACATCATTGTCGTGGATCTAGCTCATTCCATTCATGAAAAAATATACTTTTAGCGTTCAAATACAAAAGTATTACTCATAGTCATTTAAAAGTGGATTAAATTTAATTAAAATAAAGATAACGTAAATATAAGTCTGCAGGGAAAGTCATATGCTGCCCACATCAGCTTTTTTCCTTTGGACCGACTCGCAAAGAAAATTTACTTTTGTTTCATGCTACAGGAATAGAGATGCCCTGAACTATTTCTGAAGATACGATTTCATTTTTATGTTTGCGAAAAAGTGCGAACGTATTGGAGGTATTCATTCTTTAAAATATAAGCCTATTTAACAACGAAACTTCGGAGGAATTTGTGTGTCTAAATCTATATTTAATATCTGACTTATTCACACTTATCGATGTTTACTTTCTTGTATTTCTAGCCATTAATGGACATTAAATGTGATACAAACTTAATCAAAGTTAACACACAAATTGTTAACACACAAATTAACACACAAAGTTAACACACAAAACACCTAATCTAAATTGTCGGCAGCGGAAGAATACCACATTGTTTATTTATTGTTTTTGTGAGACACAGTGGCGAAATCCCTTTGTATCATCACTCCTTATTCAAATTTTAGAATTTTAGAAACGAGATACAATTTTTTGTTATAATCCAACAGACATAATTCTAATTTTTTAAACATTATTTTTTTGTTAAGAAAGTATGATAATTCCTCGAAAAATGATGCTAATGAGCGGAGTATTATTATATTTGGTCGGTATTGGGTACGCTTAGGCAAAATGTAATCATTATCTACATATCCGTAAACTTGCTTAATGAAAACAAAGACCCTCCCCGTTTTTTAACACTTTAACATAGTTGAAAAATATTTATGACTTTGTTCATTCTGCCTGTCTGCCTCTTCATTTGCACGATAACTGGCGTAAAAATGACTTTATCAAAATAAAATTTTAGTATGTTGTTGCTACTGTCTATGGGACATGTGGGAATGTAAATGAATAATATCATCCAATTAGTTTTGCATTGAACCCGGGATAAAAAATTAAATACATTGAACCCTATGGGACTTAATTTTTCAAACATTTTTCAAGCGAAGTTAAAATTGACAAATTGCTTCGAAAATTTTGGGAAATATTCAAATTATCCCATAAAATATTTTAAAAAATCAGAAAATTGTCTTTGGTAGTTTTTTAAATAGAAATTAAAAAAATAATTACACCCATATAATATGACCGGCCGTCCAAATAGTTGCTCTTAGTCCCCTGGACGAGTCGGACGGTCTGGGTCTTCTACCCATATAATATGAAGAGATCACTTGACCTACTTCAAAATAAAATATGACATCCATTTTTTTCCCAGTGTAAAAAAATCATGATTTTTAAAGTTCTTTTAAATTTATATTTAGTGTTGCATCCGTCCTAAAAACGTTTTACTTTTGCGTATTTTCTGGTCAGGTATATTTTGTGCCAACGCAAATACAATATTTTTCAGTTTAAATGATCTTCAAATTTTGATTATTCCTACAACGAAGCCTAATTTTAATGGATGCAGAATGTAAACAAGTGATTGTAAGATGAGTTGTATAAAAATTGCTGAATTTTTTTCATGCAAAATTATTTAACTCTGAAGTCTGGAATAAAAGTGTGTGAAGAAAATATTCACTGCTTTTATATGGAGAGAACCAGGCGATTTTTATTTCGATGAATAAAGTTCATTTTTTTCGATGCAGTTTTAAGTTTTCAAATATAATAAATTACGGTAGTACTGTGATAATTTAAAATATATCTACTCTGAATGTATCACAGTTTAGAGATGTTTAAGTAAAATTGCATTTCAGTTGGAAAGTGTTTCATAATCAATGCTTTTTGAATGATTGATCTTTCTTTTTTTTTATTTTTTTTTTTTTTATTTTTACTCTGACGATTATTTTTACTGTGGGAACCACGCTCCAATTGTAGATTGAAACATTAACACCATCTTCAGCATAAAATAGTCGATATCTGGAATGGTAGCAAAAAAAAAGTTTTGTGTCACAAATTCCGAACATTTAAGTCTTTCTTAATCTTAAGTTGGCCAATTAAGTCATACTACACATTCGGCATACATTTTTATTGTTGTTAATTTTATCTTTTTCAAACCCGGCAATTTGAAAAGGAAACACATTTTAAGACTTCCTGAAAACATGTCCAACACTTTTAAAATGTGTCTTTCTGTTTGTGCGTATGTATGTGCATACGCACATTTCTGTACATATTTCTGCATATGCATGTGCGTGTATGTGTATACATATGCGTGTATGTGTATGCATGTACGTGTATGTGTATGCATGTGCGTGTCTCAAGATAAGCATGTGTCAAGTTTATGCGTAGATGCATTCTTTGAAAAACAGTACTCGATGTAATGTACGTAATTATTACTACATAATATGTAATTAGTAAGTATTGCTCTAGTTTTAATAAATTTAGAAACAAAAATAGTGTGATATTACTCATTCAATAATTATGATAAAACTTATTCATATATTACATTAAGTAATATATTTTATATAAAACTTATAAATGCATTATTTATATTGCATTAAGTGCAAAAAAGTTTGAAGACATTATTACTCATTTCTTTCATATTACGAAATGTAATCAAACTTTTCTAATTTTAGCCATTTTACTTAATGTCAGCCCTTAATCATCATTCTCCGTTTCTCTCTCGAAGTTCTTGAATGTTCATTTTTAGAAAAGGAAGCAATATCTTTTGGGCTGTTAAACGACGTTGGGTACTATCTTTCCATTTTAATAAGGCGCCTAAGAAAGTAAAAAAAAAAGAGAAAGAGAGAGAGAGAGATAACTTTTGCATCTTTATTTACTTTTCAGACTCTTTCAACATTTTAATTGAAGTTCCCCAGCTTCAATTTTTTCGATCATTATACGTTTCATATAAGTAGTAGAATAAAACCGGCATTTTTTTTTTTTCTTTTTTTTTAAGATTTCCACTTTAATGACTAATTTTATTTTAAACAATATTACATTTAAACATTTTAAAGTATTAGGAGACGATAAGATATGGTTTTAAGTTAAACAAGTGATTATAATGTATAGTGTTTAACTCCTGATTTGAGCTGTAATAATGGACAATTCAGTTTTGGGGTGATACATCGTTAAAATGTCATTCCTTCACGTTATAGCTATATCTATTTTACTTTGAGAAATGTTCATGTCAAGTAATTAACATGCATCATTTGGTGTAAATACGATAAAAATTTAAAATAGGATGGCAAATTATGCTTGGCGTGGACAACTTTTTCAAAATCTGATGCATCCAATGTGCGTTATTATTAATAGTACGTCATTTTATTACTTTCCTTATATACATAATGTATAAGGAAAGTATTGTGACGGGGTCGAAAATTCGAATTCGAGTTTTCGACGGGAGAGCACGTTTCAATCATCCCTGATCACGAATCAAACATTTTTGAAGTGATGTCTGTGTGTGTGTATGTGTGTGTGTGTGTGTGAAAGTATGTGTGTGTGTGTGTGTGTGTGTGTGCGTGTGTCAGTGAGTCTGTGGAGACGATAACTGACGAACGAATGGACCGATTCGAACCAAATTTGGTACAAAAATCACAATCCGTAAACACTGGAAGCCTATTGTTTTTATATGTAATCGCATGTTCAGAACCCCCCTAAATTTTCGAATAAAATTTTGAAAAAATCGTCAAAAAATGAAAACCGCTAATAAAGTTACGCAAATAGACATTTCTTATGTAATTTTTCATTAGAAAACGATTGGCATAAATTTTAGAACGCTAACATGAACCGTTCTCGAGATATTGTACATTTTTCAAAAAAATTATGAAAAAGTCACATAAAAAAAAATTCCTATTGAGAAACATGTTCACTTTTCATATGTAATACCATGCGATAAATTGAGTGACATCATTCTCGTGGATCTAGCTCGTTCCATTCATGAAAAAATATACTTTGAATAATACTTTTGTATTTAAACGCCAATAGTCATTTATCTGCTGTAAAAATAACTTTTTTCTTAGTGCATAACGCTTGGCGAGATTTTGGCGACGAATTTGGCGGAATGTCGCCAACTTGGCGACTTTTTGAAATGTTGGCAAATTAATGAAAATCTCGCCAAATGGATAAAAATGATGCTAAATCAATGAAAATGACGACTAATTGTCGAAAATTCAATATTTTGGAAAAAATATTAGTATCTACTATAAGAAAAACCTATTTTTTTACTGTAAAAGTAGTAAAAAATTCCATTACATTATATAAGGAAAGTCATGTGTTGCCCACATCAGATTTTTTGCTTTTATTTTTATTTTATTTTATTTTATTCAATTTACGTGGCAACTACAGCTGAAATCCAGTTACAGTAGCCACACAAGAAATTGAAAAGTACAGAACATAGGATACAAGAATACTAAGTACTAAACATGTCAAGCGCATTGAAACAGGCTTTTTTAAAACAGGCAGGAGTCAAGTTAAATATATCAATATCAGCACTATAGGTATTATATAGATCAACAAATTTATAGATAGAATAGCATTTAATGTAGTTGTGTTTAACAGTAGTATTGTGAAAAAGAGTTTTTTCCTGGTATTATTGACAGTTATGTGAAATTCCAGGCAAAAAAGTAAAATAGGGCAATCAATAGTATTATTTAAAACCTTATAATAAAACAATACTCAGGACCAGCTTCTTCTTTTTTTAAGAGACATTAAACTATATTTCTGTCTGAGTTCCCTTGTATGCATATCATAAGGATAATAGCCAGTCAATCTGTAATCAATAGTACGTAATAGTTTATTTTGCACGATTTCTATCCATTGAGAATGCAGATTGTAAACAGGGTCCCAAATCATTGCACAATATTCCAAAATTGGTTTAACAAGGGTATTATAAATACAAATAATCGTATCAGAACTGGAAAAAATACGAGATCGTCTTAAGGTAAAACCAAGTCTTTGGGAGGCTCTTTTAATAATATTATCGATATGTCTCTGAAAGTTAAAAGTATCATCGAAAGTGACACCTAAATCAATAATATGAGTACATCGAGATAGAGATGAATTATTTAAAATATAATTATAATTAAGAATATTATGGATCCTAGCAATGCTCATAACATAGCATTTAGAAATATTTAAATGGAGTTTATTTAGTACAGACCAGTTCTACAGTTCATCTAGATCTCTCTGCATCAGTTCACAATCAGTTAATGAGTTGATTTTCATATAAAGCTTCAAATCGTCTGCAAACATAAGACATTTAATTGCTGAAATTATTCAAGCGATAACGTGGGGGCGTGACAGCCCTGTGTTGCCGTGTCGACGCGAAATACGATCACATTAAACATCTGGATCCGGAAGTCCTTCCGAAAGGTTGGTGGTAGGGGAAGGAGGATACAGTCCCTGTGGATGCCTCCCCCCCCACTGGATTCCGGTCTAAATTGAGTGGCACTTCCCGGCCGTCTAAACAGATACCTTACAGCTTCGGGTAGGTCGGACTGACTGGGTCGAAGAAGAAGTGATAACGTGGTCACAGAGTGTCACTACAATGATGAGCATGAATAAATAGAAAATAATTTAAAGAACAATTAATTTATTCACATCGCTTAAAAAAGGTGCAGGTTCTCCACAATCATACTGACAGACGAACATAATATCAAGAGATAGCATCATAACTGTTCATTGAAAACAGGTTATATTCTTATAGACAGCTCACTATACCAAATTTACAAATTGCTTCTAAAGTTTTAGTAAATATTCAAATTATCCCATAAAATATATAAAAAAATTTCAGCAAAATATATTCAATAGTTTTTTAAATAAAAATTACACCCATTATATGAAGAGATCACGTGACCTTTATATGAAGAGATCACGTGACCTTTATATAAAGAGATCCCGTGACATTTATATAAAGAGATCACGTGACATTTATATGAAGAGATCACATGACCCACTTCAAAATAAAATATAGCATCTATCTTGTGTCAAAATCGTGATTTTTGAAGTGCTTTTTAATTCATACTAGCAGCATACCCGTTCTTCGTACGGAGTATATAATATAAATAAACTTAAGATTCTCAATCATGTGCAAATTCCTATAGTATACTAAATGGCATTTTTAATCAAAATATTCTGCTAAAATATTTAACATAATGATCTTAAAAAGAAATTAAGAAGGCTGTTCTCTCTATTCAAAATTATCTTCACGGGTAGATCTGAAGAATAAAATATCCTGGCCTCTTTTGTAAGTAAATTAAAAAAAAAAATATGAAATTGAATCAATATATGCAAAATAAAAGCGTATTGTATGGGAAACCGTACTACTTATATACGCGAATATTAGAAGATATAACCTGTATTAGTAGATTACTTGTATAAATTGAAAATATCAATAAATCCCTAATCTTTAAACCAGAAGGCAGTAATTAATTCCAATATTTGCCGAAATGAAAGTGCTAAAATTATATTGGAAGATAAACCCGTACTACTTATAATATCGTAGATTAGAAGATATGTCCTAGTGTTAGAAAAAGATTACCCGTATCATAATATTTAGTCTAAAAAAATTTTTCCAATATATAACAGATTACTTAATAAATTAAAAATATCAATAATCCCCGTAATCATCATACCGGAAGGTTTGATTCCAATATAAACCAATATATGCATGAAATATACCAATATATGCCGCAATGAAATAATGGCATAAGAAATTGAAAATATCAATAATCTCTAAATCAATAATCCCCGAAAACATCAATAATAATAATGTTTAAACCTGAAGACCGTAATTCATATTATCCAGTCAAAAATACGATGGGAATTTCATTTATTTAGGGCAATTTTATAAATTTCAATATATTTTTATGAATTTATAAACATTTTTATCAATTTGGTGACATTTTAAAAATTCGCTAAATATGTCACTAAGTAGGACTGTTGGACTGACAGATAAATGCTAACGAAACACCATTTCAGTACTTTCTTCTAACAAAATAAAATAAATTTCATTGATTTACGTTATTTTTATCAATTTGGGGACATTTCAATCAATTTGGCAACTTTTAAGAAATTTGCCAAGTTAGCGATATCCAAACAAATTCGTAGCTCTAAATTTGCAGATCTGAATAAAATATCGTGATCCAGTTTGTATATACTAAGTGAAAACACTAAAATATTATTAGAAGATATACCCGTTCTACTCTTTCTCTGTTTCAACAATAGGATAAATGAATTTATCGGGTAAAGAAAATATATGAGTTTATTATCTAAACACAATATATAAGCTTGAAACCTCTTTGCCAAAATAAATGAAAGTGATGTACGCAGTTCGCAATTAATATAATTAAAAGAAAAATCAAACCGTTTTTTTTTCTAAAATATATTTTTATATCCATTTATTTATTACTCAATTCGATAAAATAATAATAATCATTAACAAACACATTTAATTTCATTCCGTTGCCGAGCAATATGATATAAGATAGAATCTTCCTCATAAAATGCGAAATTAAATAACCATGTTAATTTCTTTATACTGTTAGAATCTTCCTCATAAAATGCGATATTAAATAACCATTTTTAACACTTTACAACAAAGTTGAAAAGTGTTTATGACTTTGTTCATTCTGTCTGTCTGTCTGTCTGTCTGTCTGTCTGTCTGTCCGTTAGCACGATAACTGCCGTAAAAATGAGTTAATCAAAATGAAATTTTAGTATGTTGTTCAGACGGTCTGTAGGACCTATGGGAATATAAATAAATAATATCACCCAATTAGTTTTTTATTGAACCCGGGTTGAAAAAATGAAATACATTGAACCCTATGGGACCTAATTTTTCAAACATTTTTTAAGTAAATTTAAAATTCACGAATTGCTTCGAAATTTTTAGGAAATATTCACATTATCCCATAGAATATATAAAAAAAAATTCAGTAAAATATGTTAAGTAGTTTTTTAATTAAAAAAATTAGTTAATATAGGGAAAAAAACAAATTCATTTAAATTCTGACTTTGGGATATCTTACAGAAAGAAAAGAGAGAGATATTATATAATAAATATCTCTCCATTTGTTTACACGTTTTGCATATGGGAGTGGCTTCATATTTTAAAATAAATTTGGTAGATAACAATTTTTCATTTTTTTTTTAATTTTATATAACTCTTCATGATAAATTTAATTGATGGCATTTTAAATGCACTTTCCTACGTCCTAGAGAGTTAAAATTTGGTACACAGCTTAAATTTGTTGAACATTTTATTCGACAAAAATTTGATGGATCCTTAAATATAGATCATACATTTTTTTCGAAATGGCCTGAAAATAATCCCCGTTCACTTCTATAAATCATTGGTGTAATATTGTTAAAAATTCTGATGTGGACAGCACATGTCTTTCTCTGCAGACTCATATTCGTTCTCTTTATTTATTCAATGATAATTTGAGTTTATCTGCACAACATAAGTATTTTAAATGACATTGAATTTACACGTTAAACTTAAATTTGGTTCTCATTTGATAGCTGGACTTATTGTCAAAGGTGGCGTAGCGAAAACGCGAAAAAACTAGAATATCTCAAGAACGGCTAGTCCTAGAGTAATGGGGTTAGTCTTATTCTTTTTGTTGTCAAAAATCACATATAAAATAGGAATTTAATTGATATAATTGAGCACACGTAGTCTTTTATTTTTATATATAAAGATTTTTGCTGGCCATTTCGCAAAAATAGCCCGTTCCTTTTTCCCGAATCGTAGTAGAATAACCTAGTAGAATAACGTAGTAGAATAATAGAAGATTTATATACAAAATTTTGTTAAATTTGGTATATAAATCACTTGTAGGTTATTGAAATATTAAACTCCAAATTTTGTTAAATTTGGTTCATTAGTTTTTAGCTAGAGTGGATAAAGGCAATTTCTGCGGCCATTTCGCAAAGATGGCAGATTCTTTTATTACGAATCGTACTATAATCTAATGAACATCAGGATTTCCCACAAAAAACATACCTACCAAATTGTATGAAATTCGGTCCATTAGTTTTTCAATTAGAGTGGATGTAATATCCACACAGACACACAGAAACATACACAGATACACCCTTACACACACAGACGTCTTCCTAAAAGTAGTTTTTTCGTGTTCTAGAAGTCCCAAACGTGTAGATCCTTTGAAAATTCGAGTTCCGATCTTCGGCACGATTCCAATACTTTGAGTACATACACATACACATATATATTATCTGTGTATTATCTGTGTATCTAAATTCCGTGCCTATGCAATTACAATAGTTGTGATTTTAAATGATCCCTAAACTTTTATTATTTCTTCAAGGAAGCCTAATTTTAACATATGCAGAATGCAAATATCTCAAGCGATTGTAAGATGAATTACATAAGAATTGCTGAATTTTTTTCACACAAAATTATTTAGCTCTGGAGTCTGGAATACAAGTTATATATATGAAATATTCATTGATTTTGCATAAAGAGTCAGATGATTTATATTTGGATACAGTTTTAAATATTTAAGTATAATAAATTACTGTAGTACTGTGATAATGTAAAAGATATTACCACTGAATGAATCACATTTTAGAAATTTTTAAATGAAATTACATTTCAGTTGGAAAGTGTTTCATAATCAATGCTTATGCATGATTGATCTTTCTTGTTATTTCTTTATACTGTTCATCGTTGAGTAAAAGCTTGTGAAAGATAAACTATGGAGGTAGATTCTTCCATTTAAATTCATGTTTCCAACAATTCATGCTTTCAGATAGTGACTAATTAATACAAAAATCCTTCACTAAACTCAGAAATACAGTTTGACGTTTTAAACAAATGATTTTCATCCTTTCCGTTTAGATAAACCAAGGAGTTGGAGAGTAGAACTCCCGGGAAAAAGTTCCGTTTTTCATTAATATCTCAACAACCCCTAGATTTAGAAACTCGCAACTTGGACAAAATTTATGGGGTCTATTTCAAGGCTACCCACAAAATTTCATTAAATTCGGTTTAGCCGTTCTCTCGTGATGATGAGACAAATGAAAGTTTCGTTTTTTACAAATATCTCGAGAACAACTGATCGTAGAAACTCCTAACATAGACTAAATTTTAAGTGGGGCTATTTCTAGGCTATCCACAAAAGTTCATCAAATTCGGTTCAGCCGTTCTCCCTTGATGATGAGACAGACAGACAGACAGACAGATTTTCAATTTTATTTATATAGATTTAGTGTTGTATCCGTCCTAAAACCGCTTTATTTTTGCTTAAATTCTGTGCATCTACATTTTGAAACAACGCAATTACAATATATTTGAGTTTAAGTGATCATCAAACTTTCATTATTTCTACAACGAAGCCTAATTTTCACTTATGGCGAATGTAAATACAAAAAAATGTAGAATGAGTTTTATAAGAATTGCTGCATTAACGCAAAATTATTTAGCTCATGGAGTCTGCATTATTGTTCATATGAAAGAAACATTCATTGATTTTACACACAAAACCAGACGATTTTTTCGATGAAGTTTTAAGCATAGAGTTAAATTACTTGTACCTCCATGGTTTTAAGTTTTTAAATAAAATAAATTATTATAGTATTGTGATGAATGAAGGGAATGGTAAAAATATTTATGAATGAAATGCTGCTTCTATATAGAGGCGATTTATATTTCGATGACGTCATTTGAATAAAGTTTTCATTTTCTATGAAGTTTTCAAATAAAATAAATTAATGTAGTATTGTGATAATTTAAAAAATATTTCCGAGGAATGTATCGGATTTTAGAGATGTCTATATAAAATTACATTGAAGTTGGAAAGTGTTTCATAATCAATGCTTTATGCATGATTGATCTTTCTTGTATGTTTGTTTTTAATTTTACAAGAAAAAATTTGACAAATTAGCATCGTGGGTCCATAGTTTACAAATATAAAGTAATACGCTTCACTTTAAAGGGCTTGAAAAATCTTTAGATTGATACCATATTTCACAATGCATCACCCGGGGAGCTCACTTGCCGGCCTCCCCCAAGGGGGATAATGACATCACGAACTAAGAAAATTGTATTGCTGTTATTTTTCACAACAATGACAGGAATTATTTAGTATCCAGATCATTGAGCCATCAACCTTTTTGTGCATGATTATGTTAAATTTTATCCTATGTTGCCAAATTTTGTCATGATATGTCAAATTTTGTCCTATAAGTTCTTGGTCGAATTTAAAAAATTTGATGTGGGCAGCACATGACTTTCCCTGCAGACTCAAATTCTTATTTCTTTATTTCTTTAATAATTCATTAAATTGAGTTTAATTGCACAAAATAACACTAAATTTGCATTTTTAATTCAATTTCTGTGTTTATTCGGTAATTGGACATTTTTACAAAAGTAGCATAACTAAATGCGAAAATCTCAAATATCTCGAGAACGGTTAGTCCTAGAGTAAGAGAGTTTTTCTTATTCTTTTCTTCATCAAAAATTACGTATAAAACAAACATTTAATTGATATATTTGAACATACGTAGCCTTTTTTTTTGATTTTGGCGATTTTTAAGGGCCATTTCGTAAAAAAAGACAGGTTGTTCTTTTTCGAATGATATCAAAATCTAATCAGCACTAGAGTATCCCACAAGAAACTTATTTACCAAATTTTGTGAAATTTGATCAATTATAGTATTTTAGCTAGAATGGAGATATGACATTTTTACTGGCCATTTGAAAAAAAAGGCGGGTTCTGCTTTTACGAATCGTACCAAAAACTAATCAGCACCAGGGTCATACACAAGTGACTTACTTACCTACCAAATTTTATGAAATTCGTGCCATAAATTTTTGAGTTAGATTGGATACATACATTGCACAGACACACAGAGAGACAGACAGACACGCACACAGACGGCACGCTGAAAATAGTTTTTTCGTATTCTAGAGGTCTCGAAACGTGTAGATCCGTCGAAAACGCGAGTTGTGATTTTCCGCATGATTCTAATACTTTCCCTATACATTACCATGTATTTCAGTTAAAGTAAAAATGGTATCTAGTTCTAGATATTTTTATAACAAAGCCCGATATAAAGATTCGTGAAAATCCATTAATATTTGTAGCTTCTATGATGTACACAAGAAATCGATCATAGACATCAGACAGATAGACAGACGTCACTCCAAAATCAGTCAAAACGTGTTCAAGGGTCTTAAAACATATATCGACATCAAAATCTCGAAATCGAAAATTTTCGTAAAAACTATACTTTTTCAATACTACATATCAGAAAGTATAAGTGAAGCTTTTTGTAAAAAAAATCTGCTATCCTCAAAAATATACTTTTCGTGAAAACATTTATAAACGAAGCTGTGCTTCAAACGAAGAAGAAATAAGTGCAGAAAGAAAACGTGTGTTCCCTTTTTAAACTTCGACACCATCCAGCTAATCATTCTTCATTAAACTTCTTCAGCAATCTCGAAGGAGAGTAAAAAGAAACAAAAAATAAAAATTTACTGTGATATTTATTTTAACGTTCTTTTCTCGATTTAATTGAAAATTTTCCGCAGCTTCGAATCGGAAAATTTAATGAATCGGTCGTCAGAGGTACTGATATTTAAAATAGTATGTGTGTCTGTCTGTCTGTACAATGTTTGTATCCACGCTAGCTCAAAAATTAATGGACGAAATGTCACAAGATTTGGTAGATGACCCACTTGTAAGCTAAGCTACTTTGGTGCTGAATAGATTTTTGTTGGATTCGAAGAAATAAAACACAGTTTTTAACGGCAAATCAAATAACACCACTGCTATCAACACTTGCCTGTTGTAAAAATCTGATGTGGCCAGCACATGACTTTCCTTATATAATGCAATGAATTTACTACTTTTACAGTTAAAAAATGGTATTCTTATAGTAGATACTTATATTCTTTCAAAGATATTGAATTTTCTTCAGTAGTCATTTTCATTGATTTAGTGCCATTTTTATCCATTTGGCGAGATTTTCGTTAATTTTATTCATGGCATCAAATGGATTATAGAGTATAAGTGTTTGAAAATTACGTTACCTGTCTTTAAGTTCTGCTACATTAGAGGATTTTTATGGAGAAATTTGAGGGATGCAAAATCCCGCTTCACAGTACTCGGTTTTTTCCTCATTCCTTGATAATTTTGCACGGTTATATGAATACAACTGATATAATCATGCTTATGTAAATAGTATGAAATTTGGTATAGCTAATGTCAATAGTTTTGATAAAACTGCAATAAAATGCAAAATTTCCTTGCGCATCATGCAAACCACAGAGCACAATGTAAAAATTACATAAAAAATAATCTGATGTGGGCAACACATGACTTTCCTTATATAATGCAATGAATTTACTACTTTTACAATGAAAAAATAGATTTTTTTTATAGTAGATATTTATATTCTTCCCAAGATATTGAATTTTCGTCAATTAGTCGTCATTTTCATTGATTTAGCGTCATTTTTATCCATTTGGCGAGATTTTCGTTAATTGGGTAACATTTTAAAATGTCGCCAAGTTGGCGACATTCCGTCAAATTCGTCGCCAGAATCTCGCCAAGCGTTATATAAATAACTATTGGCGTTCAAATACAAAAGTATTATTCAAGTATTTTTTCTCATGAATGGAACGAGCTAGATCCACGGGAATGATGTCACGAAATTTATCGCATGATATTGCATATGAGAAGTGAACGTGTTTCACAAAAGTTAATATATTTTTTTTTATTTATGGGATTTTTTGATAAATTTATTTTAAAAAATGTGCAATATCTCGAGAACGGTTCATGCTAGAGTTCTAAAGTTTATGTCAATTGTTTTCTAAGGAAAAATTGAGTAAGAAATGTCTAATTGCGCATCTTTATTAAAGGTTTTGATTTTTTGATGATTTGCAAAAATTTTCTGCATCTACTCTAGCTTAAAACCTAATAGACCTAATTTTACAAAATTCGGGTGATAAGTCGCTTATGGGTTACTCTGGTGCTGATATGATTTTGGTAAGATTCGGGAAAAAATAACCTGCCTTTTTTGCAAAATTGCCCGCAAAAATCGTCAAAACTAAAATAAAAAACTACGTATGCTGAAATATATCCATTGAATGCTAGTTTTGTACGTAATTTTTAACGAAGAAAACAATTAGATCAATTCCATTACACTAGGACTGGTCGTTCTCGAAATATTTTAGTTTTTCGTATTTTCTCTACGCCACCTTTGAAAATAAGTCCAGTTACCAAATGAGAATGAAAATTGAATAAAAAGTTAATTAAATTTAATTAAAATAAAGAGAACGTGAATATAAAAGTCTGCAAGGAAAGTCATTTGCTGCCCACATCAGATTTTGTGGGTGGGTGCATGTCGAAAACCCATATCACTCGACTTGCCGTAAGACATGAGCAGCAAATTGAGTGGCCGGTATGTGTGTGCATGTGGAATAGCCCGTAAAAATCATCAAAATCTGAAATAAAAGACTGCATATGGTTTAATATATAAAATAAATCCTTGCTTTATACGTAATTTTTAAGAAAAAAAAAATAATAAGATCAACCAAATAACTCATATTTTAGGTTTTTCGCATTTTTGCAACGTCGCCTTTGAAAACCCGCCCAGTCTCCTAATGAAACTACAATTTTAATTAAAACTGCAAACAGTGTAATTTTAAATTAGTATCCGTGTTACATTTTACAATTAAACTCAATTTAATGAATTATGAAAAAAAGAAAGAGAAAATTAATTTAATTCTGTAGCGAAAGTTGTGTTCTGCACACATAGGATTTTTTTCAAATTTTAACACCGTCTTACGAATCATTCTGCATAAAGCGTCTTCCAGAAATCTTGTTGAAGGGTCAGAAGGAGAGAAATCATTATTTAATGTCATATCCATTTAAAAGTTCTTTCCCCGATTTAATTAAACTTTTTCTGAAATTTTGAGCTTATTACGGCTGTAGACATAATGAGTGAGCTATGAGAAATTCTAGAAATTGAAAAAAAATTAATGTTAGAGGACATTTCCATCAAAATTCTTAATATTTCTTTTAAATTTTTAGTTTGAGGAGTTGAATAAAGCCCTCTCCCCCGGAAAAAATCTGATGAGGGCAGCACATGACTTTCCCTGCAGACTTATATCCACGTTCCTTCATTTTAATTAAATTTAATTCACTTTTAATTCAATTTTCGTTCTCATTTGATAACTGGACTTATTTTCAAAGGTGGCGTAGAGAAAATACGAAAAAACTAAAATATCTTGAGAACGGCTAGTCCTAGTGTAATGGGATTGGTCTTATTCTTTTCTTCGTTAAAAATTACGTATTAAACAAGCATTTAAAGGATATATTTGAGTAAACGTAGTTTTTTATTTTAGATTTTGGTGATTTTTGAGGGCCATTGTGCAAAAAAAAAGAAAAAAAAGAAAGAAGAAAAGCAGATTATTGCCCAAAGCTAATCAGCACCAGATTCGCCCCTTGTGACTTACCTACCAAATTTTGTGAAATTCGGTCCATTAGTTTTTAGTTAGAGTGGATACAAAATCTGCACAGACAGACATACAGACATCACGCTAAAAATAGTGTTTTCGTACTCTAGAGGTCTCGAAACGTGTAGATCCGTCGAAAACTCGAGTTGCGATTTTCGGCATGATTCCAATACTCTCCCTATACATTACTATATATTGCAGGGAAAGTAAAAAGAATAATAAATATCTGGCGTCTTATTTTTAATAAAGTCATAAAATTCTGTCTTCTAGATAGATAGAACAAAATATTGGCGTTTGCCGCCTTCGACCAGAGATATAGGCCTCGATGATGTAGGCCTATTTCTCTGGCCCAGAGCCCCTCTATCCCTTCCAGGCCCTCTATCTCCTTCTCTGGCCCAGAGCCCGTCTGGCCCAGAGCCCCTCTGGCCCAGAGCCCCTCTGACCCAGAGCCCATCTATCTTATGCCCAGAGATGTAGGCCTATATTTCACCTCGATGGTTGCCGCAGTCCGATGGAGCCGAAGTGGCAAGCAAAGTCTTTGCAAAAAGTTTTTGCAAATAAAAATAAAACTCAAGTAAAGTTCAATAAACTTGCGTTAATCCAGCGTTCAAAGGTTCGAACTGCCCCATAGTCCGGGACGACTCTCCAACGGCATGCGTATCCTTTTGGCTGTATTGAGGTGCATTTATTCTAATAGACTAAATTTTATTTGCAGTTTGAAATATGTATACCTTATAATTTTTAAGTTAATTTAAATGTTTTTTTTTTCACATACTGTACAATGTAATTAAGTCTGTTTAACGTCATAGGTTAATTCGGAATGTACAGTTCAATTATCGAAAGTTCCACAGTATATTATTTTTTGTGCATTCACGCCTTTTAATTTGGTGGCGTAGAGAAAAAACGAAAAACTAAAATATCTCGAGAACGGCTAGTCCTAGTGTAATGGGGTTGGTCTTATGGGTTGGTGTAATGGGGTTCGTTCTTTTCTTCGCTAAAAATTACGTATTAAACAAGCATTTAATGGATATATTTGACCATACGTAGTTCTTTAGTTTAGATTTTGGCGATTTTTGCGGGCCATTTTGCAAAAAAGGCAGGTTATTTTATTTTGAAGCATACCAAAATCTAATCAACACCAGAGTGACCTACAAATGACTCATCTGCCGAATTTTGTGAAATTCGGTCCATTAGTTTTTCAGTTAGAGTGGATACAAGCTTTTTCGGGCCATTTCGCAAAAATAGGCGGATTCTTTTATCCCGAATCGTACCCAAAACTAATAAGCACCAGACTCGCCCACAAGTGACTTACCTACCAAATTTTGTGAAATTCGGCCCATTAGTTTTTTAGTTAGAGTGGATACAAAATCTGCACAGACAGATAGACAGACACACAGACAGACACAGAGACACACACGCACACGTCACGCTTAAAATGATTTTTTCGTATTCTAGAGGTCTCGAAACGTGTAGATCCGTCGAAAACTCGAGTTGCGATTTTCGACATGATTCCAATACTTTCCCTATACAATACCATATATTGCAGGGAAAGTTAAAAATAGATTTTTTCTATAGTAGATATTTATATTCTTTCTAAGATATTGAATTTTCGTCAGTCGTCATTTTCATTGATTTAGCGTCATTTTTATCCATTTGGCGAGTTTTTCGTTAATTTAGCAACGTTAAAAAAAGGCGCCAAGTTGGCGGCATTCCACCGAATTCGTCGCCAAAATCTCGCCAAGCGTTGTGTACGGAGAAATAAGTTATTCTTACAGCAGATAAATGAATATTGGCGTTCAAATATAAAAGTATTACTCAAATTATCTTTTTTCATGAATGGAACGAGCTAGGATCTACGAGAATGATGTCACCAAATTTATTGCATGGTATTACATATAAAAAGTAAACATGTTTCTCAATGGGAAATATTTTTTTCTTTTAGTTTATATGGTTTTTTGATAATTGTTTTGAAAAATGTGCAATATCTCAAGAACGGTTCATGTTAGCGTTCTAAAATTTATGTCAATCGTTTTCCAATGAAAAATTACATAAGAAATGTCTATTTATGTAACTTTATTAGAAGTTTTAATTTTTGGACGATTTTTTGAAAATTTCGGCGGGTTCTGAAGATTTGATTGCGTATAAAAACAATAGCCTGCCAGTGTTTATAGATTGTAATTTTTGTACGAAATTTTGTTCGAATTGGTCCATTCGTCCGTCAGTTATCGTCTCCACAGACTCACTGACACACACACACACACACAGACATCACTTCAAAAATGTTCGATTCGTGATCAGGGATGCTTGAAACGTGCTTTCCCGTCAAAAACTCGAATTCGAATTTTCGACCCCGTCACAATACTTTCCTTATACATTATTGTATATAAGGAAAGTAATATTACAAATAAATATACAGTTCACAGCGTATTATTTTTTGTGCATTTACGCTTCTTAAGTTTTTTCTTTATTATTTTGCACAGCTTTTTTGCTTATTAATCTTTTACGATTTTAAAAACAAAATATTTTTAAGTATATCGGGAGTACTTGACATGCGCACAAATAAAATTATCCTTTTCCTTTTGAAAGTTCTGAGCGTAATTTCATCTTGCAGTAAAGCAATTTGCAATCCACAAAAATGTATTTTTTCTTGAAACCATTTATAAATGAATTTTCACTGTGACCGAAGAAGAAATGAGATCAGAAAGAAATATCATGTTCTCCTTTTAAACTTCGGCTCCATCCAACGAATCATTCTTCATAACATTTCCTCCAGAAATTTCGAAGAGGCATAAAAAAGAATAAACCAAAATTTACAGTGATATTTATTTTAACGTCCTTCATACGATTTAATTGAACTTTTTTAGAAACTTAATCGAAAAAAGTTGTACATTTAAAGATGTAGCAGATAAAAGTACTAACAGCTAACACATTATTACTCAGTACGAAGCCCCCGTGGGAAATTAGTTCCCGGAGCCCCCTGATGAGCTAAAAAAACAGTCTTGTAGTGTAGTTTGAAGCATTTTATTTTTTATTTGATTTTACAATATAAGAAGGCGCAATTAACTCTTCAGAATCTTTGGCTAATGCATCTACAAGTGTGTCCTGGGATGCGTTAAAAAGTGCGTCCTGAGATGTGTCTACAAGTGCGTTTCGGGATGTGTCTACAAGTGCGTCCCGGAATGCGTTAGAAAGTGCGTCCTGAGATGCGTCTGAAAGTGCGTTTCGGGATGCGTCTACAAGTGCGTTTCGGGATGCGTCTACAAGTGCGTCCCGGGATGCGTCTACAAATGCGTCCCGGGATGCGTCTACAAATGCGTCCCGGGATGTGTTAAAAGTGCATTCCGGGATGCGTTTACAAGTGTGTCCAGGGATGCGTCTACAAATGCGTCCCGGGATGTGTTAAAAGTGCATTCCGGGATGCGTTTACAAGTGCGTCCAGGGATGCGTCTACAAATGCGTCCCGGGATGTGTTAAAAGTGCATTCCTGGATGCGTCTGCAAGTGCGTCCTGGGATACGTTAAAAAGTGCGTCCTAAGATGCGTCTACAAATGCGTTCCGGGATGCGTCTACAAGTGCGTCCCGGGATGCGTCTACAAATGCGTCCCGGGATGCGTCTACAAATGCGTCCTGGGATGTGTTAAAAGTGCATTCCGGGATGCGTTTACAAGTGCGTCCAGGGATGCGTCTACAAGTGCGTCTCGGGATGCGTCTACAAATGTGTCCCGGGATGTGTTAAAAGTGCATTCCTGGATGCGTCTACAAGTGCGTCCTGGGATACGTTAAAAAGTGCGTCCTAAGATGCGTCTACAAATGCGTTCCGGGATGCGTCTACTAGTGCGTCGCGGGATGTGTTAAAAGTGCGTTTCGGGATGCTTCTACAAGTGCGTCTCGGTATGCGTCTACACGTGCGTCCCGGGAGACCCCGTTTCAGGAATACCTAAGATCATTTTCATTAAAGTTGGATAAATCAATAAAACTGGATTCAGTGGAAATTGATTCATTACAAACTAGCTAGAAAATAGTAAAATAGAAAATTCAAAACCTACCAATAAGAAAACCAACTGAAAATTAGAGGATACATTCATAGCCTACTAATAGAGGATAGATTCAGAAGTTAAAACTAGAGGATAAATGCAAAAATTTAAATAAATCCGGAGATTTAGAAATTCAGAGATTCAGATGAATTCATATATAAATAGAAGATAAATTCATAGAATAAAACCAAAGGATAAAACCAGATAATAAAATGAGATGACAAATTAGAGGATAAATCAGACGATAAAATATAGAGTATAAATTCAGAGCCTACCAATCAAAAAATCAGACGAACATTTACTAAGCTAAATTGCGAATTGGAGTGCCACAAAACATCAACAACTTGCAAACGAAAATTCAGAAAAGTTAAATTTTTAAATACAGATGTTTTCACTTTAATACTGCTTGTAATACAAATGGGTGTATTTTTCTCATAATTATCATTTTTCCAAGGTCAAATGGCGTATTATCGGGCCCTTATGGTCGTTCTATAAAAGTTAGCAATCTCAGTCTGTAAAAAAAACCATATAGCTACTGCTCACATTACATTTTTTCATCTGTAAATTATAACAGAAAATAATGTACATCCTAAAACATACTTTTTATTAAATGTCTCGGCGGCAAAAAAAAAAGAAAATTGGCTCACTAAATGGCATTACATTTAGTAACACGTATTTTTAAGGATAGCATCTCTCTTTAAATCTTGTTTTAGTGTCTTATCTCGTCAACAGCAAGATATTTGACGTCCAGTTTAGTTTTCTTCTCGTAGTGAAAAGTAATCTAAGACGTAGTATTTTCCGAGTTACAAGGTTTTATCTTGTGTTTCTATTTCCACAGAAATTAAGTGTTCGATAAATATTTAACTTCTTGAAACTTTAATCTATCTGAGATCCTTCTTCATCGGAATTAGTCTGTGAGGAAATAGTTGTGAAAGAAACATCGTAGCTGATAAATTGATAGAATTTGTTATAAAAGTATTTACTAACAGTTTTAACCGCGCTTCGCTTATAATCTATACTTAGTTATCACTAAATTTTAAGAAATTTCATCAAATATATTTTTAACTACAGCGAAAAACGTCTGAAGCTTCTCAAAATTAAAAACAACTTAAATACCTCGAGAATGGCCTATCTTAATGGGGTTGGTTTCGTTCTTTTTATCTTCAAAATTACGTATAAACTAAGGATTTAATTGATAAATTTGAGCATATGCAGTCTTTTATTACTTTCCTTATATACATAATGTATAAGGAAAGTATTGTGACGGGGTCGAAAATTCGAATTCGAGTTTTCGACGGGAGAGCATGTTTCAAGCATCACTGATCACGAATCAAACGTTTTTGAGGTGATGTGTGTGTGTTTGTGTGTCAGTGAGTCTGTGGAGACGATATCTCATGAACAAATGGAGCGATTCGAATGAAATTTGTTGCAAAATTCACAATCCATGAATACTGAGTTAAATGCAGAATACTGAGTTAAATGCATAATACTATGAATACTTTTCGAGTTAAATTGTGAAAAAATTATAAAAAAATCAAAACCTTTAATAAACTTACGTAAATAGACATTTCTTGTGTAATTTTTCCTTAGAAAATGATTGACAAAAACTATAGAACGCTAGCATGCACCTTTCTCGAGATATTGCACATTTTTCAAATAAATTTATCAAAAAATCCCATAAATAAAAAAAAAATATATTAACTTTTGAGAAACATGTTCACTTTTCATATGTAATGTCATGCGATACAGTTGGTGGCATCATTGTCGTGGATCTAGCTCGTTCCATTCATGAGAAATGATACTTTGTGTAATACTTTTTTGATCTGAACGCCAATAGTCATTTATCTGTTATAAGAATAACTTATTTCTCCGTCCATAACGATTGGCGAGAATTTGGCGACGAATTTTTCGGAATATCGCCAACTTAGCGACATTTTAAAATGTTGCCAAATTAACGAAAATCTCGCCAAATAGATAAAAATGGTGCTAAATCAATGAAAATGACGACTAATTGACGGAAATTCAGTATCTTGGAAATAATATAAGTATCTACTATAAGAATAACCTGTTTTTTTACTGTAATAGTAGTAAATCCATAGCATTATATAAGGAAAGTCATGTGCTGCCCACATCAGATTTTTTAAGATTGTGACGATTTTTGCGCGCCATTTGGCAAAAAGAAAGCAGATTATTTTGTTCTAATCGTACCAAACTCTAATCAACACCACGGTAACCCACAAGCTTTTTATCTACTAAATTTTCTGAAATTTGGTAAATTCGTTTTTGAGTTAAAGCGGATACATACATTGGACAGATATACACACACAGACAGACGCACATACATACATCACGTTAAAAATAGTATTTTCGTGTACCCTAGACACGGAAATACTACTTAGCATGATACATACGATTTTTGCGAGTCATGTTTTCAAAAACAAGGCAATTAGTTTTTGAGTTAGCGTGGATACATTGCACAGATAGACAGGTACATAGACGTCGCACTAAAAATAGTTCTTTCGTGTTCTGAGGTACTCAAAACGTGTAAATCCTTCGAAAACTCGAAATGCGATTTTTCGAGACTATTTCAATGATTTCCTTATGCATTACCATGTCCTGTAGGGGAATTAGCTATCGTAATATATGCTTACAGATTATACGCAATATTATCTAAGAAATTATTTTAATATATTTCTGGTGGATGTCGTTCGTTCTATTCAAGAGAAAAGATATTTTACGTAGTACAAGTTTTTTTATGCCCAACAATTCTTCAATAATTATTTGTATAATAAGTCCTATACGTCTGCTTGTAGCGGGAAGCAACTAATTTGACAAAATATCGCCAACTTAACAACTTCGTTACATTGTGCAAATTGATGACAATACTGCAAAAATTGCATTAGATTAGCGAAAATGACGCCAAATTGATGAATTAATTATAATTTTTTTTTATGTATGGACTATTTTGCTTATTACGGATGCTATCAATATTGGTAGCGGTCATGTTATATTTGTGAGAATTGTAATTTAAGTAAAACTTTTCAGGCAGATTAAAAAATGTTATGTATGAAACACATGAATTTTCCTACATTATGCAAAGAATTTACTTCATTCTTAGTAAACTAATAACGTAAAAGATTCACGGTACAGTGTTTAAAATGTTGAATGGAGCAGTTGTCACCTTTTCTGGATTACAACTTGTAAATTTATTTCGAAGTACTCTACTAACAAAAACTCAGTTTTGAAATTTTTCATAATTATCGTTTTCCAGTAAACCATCACATGTAGAAGATATATCTTAAAGTTCAGTGAACGAGAGTGGTAATATTGTTTACTCGGAAATTTCAAAATGAATATTTCATTATTTCAACCATACATTAATGAAATTTATACTATAAACACCTTGATTTATCTGTCTGTTTATCTATCTATCTCTGGGTAACGATTGGCGAATTTCTGGCGACGAATTTTGGCGGCATATCGTCTTTCGGCGAGTCTTTTTAAATGCTGCTAAATTGACGAAAATGTCGCCAAATTGATGAAATTGACGCTAAATCAATGAAAATAACGACTAATTGATGAAAATTTAATATCTTATAACATAACGTACGACTATATGAATAACCCATTTTTCCGCCCGTCCGTAATGCTTGGCGAAAAATTTGGCGGGATGTCGCAAACTGGGCGACTTTTTAAATATTGCCAAATTAACGAAAATGTCGCTAAATTGATAAAAATGTCACCAAATTGATAAAAAATAACGCTAAATGATAGGCAATGATTTGCAAATTTTTAATTCCGTCATATGACGGGCATACCTTCTAGAAATGAAATATTAATTTTCAAACTTCCAAGAAAATAATATTAGCACTGTCGCACACTGAACTTCAAGCTACATTTTCTATATTGACCCTTTGAATCTGAGAACTTCGAATATACAAAAATTAATATCCATAATGATATTGCGTTTCTGTGTTTGTTCACATCACAATATTGCATCGGAATTAAAATAAAATATAATTCTGCACCAACACACCCCTAGCAGAGCTGAACATTCCAGCTAGTAGTCCATCAAAATAATGTATAACCCAAAACAAAATAAAGCTAAATCCGTTAATTCTATAAACCTGACTTTTTTTTCTTTTAACACCGAAGACAAAAACATTTTTAAAAAAGAGACTTATAAGACAATGTAATTAACAAGCAGCACTGCACCGCGTTCTATTATTTAACACCGTCAGAAAGATTTTAATGATCTTTTAAACACCAAAATCTGTAATGAACATGAATTTCGGAGTCGGGCAGCTTCAATTAAAATTCAGAAGGCTGGCAATGTAAATAGAGGACGGGAGATTGATTTTTGCGATTTTTTTTTCAGCCTTTTCATGTTTAAACCCTGTCCGGAGACTATGCTGGGCAACAATAATTGCCTCAGGCAATAAATACATCGGGGGCGAAATTAAAGAAATGGATAAAAGTTTAAGGTTATAAATAGGACATATTACTTTCCTTATATACATAATGTATAAGGAAAGTATTGTGACGGGGTCGAAAATTTGAAATCGAGTTTTCGACGGGAGAGCGCGTTTCAAGCATCCCTGATCACGAATCAAACATTTTTGAAGTGATGTCTGTGTGTGTGTGTGTGTGTGAAAGTATGTGTGTGTGTGTGTGTGTGTGTGTGTGTGAAAGTATGTGTGTGTGTGTGTGTCAGTGAGTCTGTGGAGACGATAACTGACGAACGAATGGACCGATTCGAATCAAATTTGGTACAAAAATCACAATCCGTAAACACTGGAAGCCTATTGTTTTTATACGCAATCGAATGTTCAGAACCCCCCTAAATTTTCGAATGAAATTTTGAAAAAATCGTTAAAAAATCAAAACCACTAATAAAGTTACGCGAATAGACATTTCTTATGCAATTTTTTATTAGAAAACGATTGACATAAATTTTAGAACGCTAACATGAACCGTTCTCGAGATATTGTACATTTTTCAAAAAAATTATCAAAAAGTCATATAAAATAAAAAAAAAGTATTTCCCATTGAGAAACATGTTCACTTTTCATATGTAATACCATGCGATAAATTGAGTGACATCATTCTCGTGGATCTAGCTCGTTCCATTCATGAAAAAAGATACTTTGAATAATACTTTTGTATTTGAATGCCAATAGTCCTTTATCTGCTGTAAGAATAACTTATATCTTAGTGTATAACGCTTGGCGAGATTTTGACGACGAATTTGGCGGAAGGTCGCCAACTTGGCGACTTTTTTGAAATGTTGCCAAATTAACGTAAATTTCGCCAAATGGATAAATATGACGCTAAATCAATGAAAATGACGTCTAATTGTCGAAAATTCAATATCTTGGAAAGAATATTAGTATCTACTATAAGAAAAATCTATTTTTTTACTGTAAAAGTATAAAATTCATTACATTATATAAGGAAAGTCATGTGTTGCCCACATCAGATTTTTTTCCATAAAATTACTTTTAATATGGGTTAGTACTTTCTCAATAATGGCAATTCCAAGAATTTTTTCCGCCTTTCTCTCATTTTATTACAAAATTCAGGAATATTGCTTGAAATTGACTTCGACGAAAAGGTAATTTGTAGCAACTGCAGCAATAGAGTCATTTTTAATTGAAGTGGTCCAAATGCATTATTGTCAGCTTAATAGCTCCATTAGCAAGACAATCCTGATATGACAATACCGCAAATATCGCATATTTGTTATAATATCTTAATGATTTTATATAAACAACACTTAAACTAGCACCGTACCTCGGATTCAGTATTGAATAAACTGTTTTGGTGTCATTTATCTACATACCATTTGGCCTGTTATTTTATTTCGAAAATTATTCTGTAGAATTGCCTTATATTAACCTCTACAAGTGTATTTTCCCCTCGATTCTATGATTTAGCCACTTAAGCATCTTTATGTTTACAAAGTTCTTAATATGTTTTTTATTAGAAATGATAATGCGAGTGGTAGTCAATGCAACTTCAGGCGGGGTATTATTAAACCTCCTCAAGCCAATTCTACTAGGTTTCAGGAATTCCTAGATTTTACAATTTTCTGCCTCAATCTTTTAAAAACATTTATATTCTACGGACTGATTAATCACTAAAATTCAGTTGAAGTTGAGGTTTTTTTTCATATTGATACTTTATTATTTACCAGCTTTAATTATCATCCTTATATTACTTTCCTTATATAATGTATAAGGAAAGTATTGTGACGAGGTCGAAAATTCGAATTCGAGTTTTCGACGGGAGAGCACGTTTCAAGCATCCCTGATCACGAATCAAACATTTTTGAAGTGATGTCTGTGTGTGTGTGTGTGTGTGAGAGAGTGAAAGTATATATGTGTGTGTCAGTGAGTCTGTGGAGACGATAACTGACGAACGAATGGACCGATTCGAAATTTGGTACAAAAATCACAATCCGTAAACACTGGAAGCCTATTGTTTTTATACGCAATTGAATGTTCAGAACCCCCCTAAATTTTGAAATGAAATTTTGAAAAAAATCGTCAAAAAATCAAAACCGCTAATAATGTTACGCAGATAGACATTTCTTATGTAATTTTTCATTCGAAAACGATTGACATTAATTTTAGAACGCTAACATGAACCGTTCTCGAGATATTGTACATTTTTCAAAAAAAATTATCAAAAAGTCATATAAAATAAAAAAAAATATTTTCTATTGAGAAATATGTTCACTTTTCATATATAATACCATGCGATAAATTGGGTGACATCATTCTCGTGGATGTAGCTCGTTCCATTCATGAAAAAAGATACTTTAAGTAATACTTTTGTATTTGGACGCCAATAGTCATTTATCTGCTGTAAGAATAACTTATTTCTTCGTTCATAACGCTTGGCGAGATTTTGGCGACGAATTTGGCGGTATCTCACCAACTTGGCGACTTTTTGAAATGTTGCGAAATTAACGAAAATCTCACCAAATGGATAAAAATGACGCTAAATCGATGAAAATGACGACTAATTGTCGAAAATTCAATATCTTGGAAAGAATATAAGTATCTACTATAAGAATAACATTTTTTTAAACTGTAAACGTAGTAAATTCATTGCATTATATAAGGAAAGTCATGTGTCGCCCACATCAGATTTTTATTTATTGGCCCTGTTTATCTTTTTAAATGTTATATTTTAATGATTTGTTTTAATTGTTCCATCTGTAATTGTATGTCTTTTTTGAAATTATAATTGCCATGTTTACTCCTCATCTTCTACAGGATAAATCTCTTAGGAGGGTGTATTCGTGATTTATATAATCTCATTTCCTTGTATTAATCTTACAGTATTAATTTTATACTGGTGGTTTCTGTGCACATTTTTGGCAGTTAGATATCATGCTTGCCTTTCAGCAGGTTTCAATATTATAAGTTAGATCAGTTTTGAAAAGTTAAAATTGTAAAAAGTTGGAACTTTACCAACTCTGTCACTCTACAAAATGTAATTATTAACCAGTTTCATATAATAGAAAATCTGATGGGGGCAGCACATGACTTTCCTTATAAAATGCAATAAATGTACTACTTTTACAACAAAAAAGAATAGGTTATTCTTATAGTAAATACTTATATTCTTTCCAAGGTATTAAATTTTCGTCAATTAGTCGTCATTTTCATTGATTTAGCGTCATTTCTATCCATTTAGCGGCATTTTCGTTAATTTGGCAACATTTAAAAAGTCGCCACGTTGGCGACATTCCGCTAAATTCGTCGCCAAAATATCGCTAAGCGTTATGGAGAAATAAGTTGTTCTTATAGCAGATAAATGACTATTGGCGTTCAAATAGAAAAGTATTACTCAAAGTATCTTTTCTCATGAATGGAATGAGCTAGATCCACGAGAATGGTGTCACCCAATTTATCGCATGATATTTCATTTGAAAAGTGAACACGTTTCTCAACAGTTAATACATTTTTTTTTAATTTATGGGATTTTTTGATAAATTTATTTGAAAAATATGCAATATCTCGAGAACGGTTCATTCTGGCGTTCTAAAGTTTATGTCAATCGTTTTCTAAGGAAAAATTACATAAGAAATGTCTATTTGCGTAACTTTATTAAAGATTTGATTTTTTGATGATTTTTTTCAAAACTCGATGATTTTTTTCAAAACTTTTTGACTCGAAAATTTAAGGTGGTTTTGAGCATTCGATTGCGTTTAAAAACAATAGGCTTCCAGTATTCACGAATTGTGATTTTTGTACCCAATTTCATTCGAATCGCTCCATTCGTTCGGGAGATATCGCCTCCACAGACTCACTGACTCGCACACACACAGACAGACATCACTTCAAAAATGTTCGGTTTGTGATCAGGGATGCTTGAAACGTGCTCTCCCATCGAAAACTTGAATTCGAATTTTCGACCCCGTCACAATACTTTCCTTATACATTATGTATATAAAGAAAATAAAAATGGCAATATTCATGTTCCCTGGTGCTCACAACTTAATACATATTAAGTATTACATATTAAGTATTATCCAGATTCTTAATTCATGCATATTTATTCTGAAACACTGCCCATTATTGACTCAATAAAAATAATGCCATATTGGATAAAGATGTGCCTTATACATAATTCATCCATAATGAAATCTGGAATTAATTCCTTCAATGATAAAACCCGCTTCTAGAAGTTTAACTCTCAATTGATTTAAACATTTGCATATTAAACCACATCAACTCCTTCTGAATCAAACACCCCCGAAAACAATGTACCTAAAAGCGTTTCCGAGTAGGAGGGGAAGCAAGAACACCCCTTGACACAACGCCCCCATGCACTTAAGGGGTTCTGCATTGCACGTCATCAAGGAGGGGGGGGTTCCCATTAAGTGACACCTTGAACAACCCCTTTCAACAACCACTTGAATGTCGATATTCATTATCAAACTAATTATTTTAATGCGAAGACTTTGCATTTCGTTGGCGTGTTCTTGTATGTCTGGTCTAAATACGTTGATCGGTATCTGCTGTTCTCGATTATAACAGGTTTGTTATCAAGAAATGCATTTTTCATGACGGTAATAGAGTATGAATGCAAAGTTTTGGGTGGAACTGTAAAAAGTCAAAAGGTTATCGTCAAATATCGGGGTTTCATATAAAATATCTTATAATTTTCTAGTTCCTATAACTTGATGTAATTTTTCAATGATTGGGTTTTAATCGAGAAAAAAAGAAGCATAGTGTGGGCAACACATGATTGCGTCCTTTACAGACTCAAATTTATTTCCTCTGTATTTCTTTCATAATTTATTAAATTGAGTCTAATTGCACAAAATAATACCGATAATTATATGAAATTACATTTAATGACACATTTGAGCATATGCAATGTTTTATTTTAGATTTTGACAATTTTTAGAGAGCCATTTCACAAAAAAAAGCGAAGTGTATTTTTGCAAATAGTACCAATTAATATGTACTTTCAGTAGTAGCATGTATTTTCAGTACTAGTATGAACTTTCAGTACTAGCATGTACTAGTATGTGCTTTCAATTTAATCAGCTTACGCTATAGATCTTGTACATTCTTATTTTTCCGTGAAAGACGGATAAAGTCGTTGCATTATGTTTATGTAGAGAATGTCATGTGCTGCTCATATCAGTTTTTTTATTTCATCCTGGGAACGATGGTGATAACATCTGATGTGGGCAACACATGACTTTCCTTATATAATGCAATGAACGTACTACTTTTACAGTTAAAAAAAATCTGATGTGGGCAACACATGATTTTCCTTATATAATGTAATGAATTTACTACTTTTACAGTAAAAAAAATAGGTTTTTCTTATAGTAGATACGAATATTCTTTCCAAGACATTGAATTTTCGACAATTAGTCGTCATTTTCATTGATTTAGCGTCATTTTTATCAATTTGGCGAGATTTTCGTTAATTTGGCAACATTTCAAAAAGTCGCCAAGTTGGCGACATTTCGCCAAATTCGTCGCCAAAATCTCGCCAAGCGTTATGCACTAAGAAATAAGTTATTCTTACAGCCGATAAATGACTATTGGCGTCCAAATACAAAAATGTTACTCAGAGTATCTTTTTCATGAATAGAACGAGCTAAATCCACGAGAATGATGTCACCCAATTTATCGCATGGTATTACATATGAAAAGTGAACATGTTTATCAATAGGAATTTTTTTTTTTATATGACTTTTGATATTTTTTTTGAAAAATGTACAATATCTCAAAAACGGCTCGTGTTAGCGTTCTAAAATTTATGTCAATCGTTTTCTAATGAAAAATTACATAAGAAATGTCTATTTGCGTAACTTTATTAGTGGTTTTGATTTTTTCAAAATTTCATTCGAAAATTTAGGGGGGTTCTGAACATTCGATTGCGTATAAAAACAATAGGCTTCCAGTGTTTACGGATTGTGATTTTTGTACCAAATTTGGTTCAAATCGGTCCATTCGTTCGTCAGTTATAGTCTCCACAGGCCCACTGACACACACACACACATCACTTCAAAAATGTTTGATTCGTGATCAGAGATGCTTGAAACGTGCTCTCCCGTCGAAAACTCGAATTCGAATTTTCGACCTCGTCACAATACTTTCCTTGTACATTATGTATATAAGGAAAGTAAAAATGTTATTCTTATAGTAGATACTTATATTCTTTCCAACATATTGAATTTTCTTCAATGAGTCGTCATTTCCAGTGATGTAGCGTCATTTTTATCCATTTGGCGAGATTTTCGTTAATTTGGCAGCATTTAAAAAGTCGCCAAGTTGGCGACATTCCGCTAAATTCGTCGCCAAAATCTCGCCAAACGTTATGGACGGAGAAATAACTTATTTTTACGGCGGATAAATGACTATTGGCGTTCAAATACAAAAGTATTACTCAAAGTAGCTTTTCTCGTGAATGGAACGAGTTAGATCCACGAGAATGATGTCACCCAATTTATCGCATAATATTACATATGAAAAGTAAACATGTTTCTCAACAGTTAATATTTTTTTTTAATTTATGGAATATTTTGATAAATTTAATTGAAAAATGGGCAATATCTCGAGAATGGTTCATGCTAGCGTTCTGAAGTTTATATCAATTGTTTTCTAAGGAAAAATTACATAAGAAACATCTATTTGCGTAACTTTATTAAAGGTTTTAATTATTTGATGATTTTTCGAAATTTCACTCGAAAATTTAGGGGGGGGGGGGGGTTCTGAACATTCGATTGCGTTTTATAACAATAGGCTTCCAGTATTCATGCATTGTGATTTTTGTACAAAATTTCATTCGAATCGCTCCGTTCGTTCGGGAGATATCGTCTCCACAGACTCACTGGCACACACACATACTTTCACACACACACACACACACACACACACACAGACATCACTTCAAAAATGTTTGATTCCTGATCAGGGTTGCTTGAAACGTGCTCTCCCTTGAAACGTGCTCTCCCTTCGAAAACTTGAATTCGAATTTTCGACACCGTTACAATACTTTCCTTATACATTATGTATATAAGGAAAGTAATAAGTAAAACTAAATACTCTGGAATACGGACGTATTAGAAAGTTGAGTGCAGAATCACACTCCAAACAGATAGAGACCCCCAGATACAGTGTAAAATAAAACTTTAAATTCCCCTTTATGGCACTCTGAACAATCTAGCACTCAAAAAGAAATATCCGAAGCTATTAACTTTAACTTCTATCCGCTTCCTTAATTTCGACTTCGATGTTTCCCCCCGGCAATCATTTTAGCCTAATATAGACTCTGAACACGAGTAAACATGAAAATGTTGAAAAAAGGACAAAAATATATATTTTTTATCCCTTCTCTCTTTACGTTGTCAGCCTTCTGGATTGTAATTGAAGTTTTTTTATTCCCGTAATTCAAAGTTCATTATAGGTCTTGGTGTTTAAAAGATCATTAAAATTTTGGAGAGCCGGTGTTAAATAATTGAACATAATGCATTTGTAGTCGTTAAAGACGTTGTCTTATAGGTCCGTTTTCTTACCAACGATTTTTACTTTCCTTATATACATAATGCATATATAAGGAAAGTATTGTGGCGGGGTCGAAAATTTGAATTCGAGTTTTCGACGAAAGAGCACGTTTCAAGCATCCCTGATCACGAATCAAACATTTTTGAAGTGATGTCTGTGTGTGTGTGTGTGTGTCAGTGAGATTGTGGAGACGATATCTCACGAACGAATGGAGCGATTCGAATGAAATTTGGTACAAAAATCACAATCCGTGAATGCTGGAAGTCTATTGTTTTTAAATGCAATCGAATGTTCAGAACCTCCCTAAATTTTCGAGTGAAATTTTGAAAAAATTATCAAAAAATCAAAACTTTCAATAAGTTACGCAAATAGCCATTTCTTATGTGATTTTTCCTTAGAAAACGATTGACATAAACTTTAGAACGCCAGCATGAACCGTTCTCGAGATATTTCACATTTTTCAAATAAATTTATGAAAAAGTCCCATAAATTAAAAAAAAAAATATTAACTCTTGAGAAACATGTTCACTTTTCATATGTAATATCATGCGATAAATTGGGTGACATCATTCTCGTAGATCTTTCTCGTTCCATTCATGAGAAAAATTACTTTAAGTAATACTTTTGTATTTGAACGCTAATAGTCATTTATCTGCTATAAGAATAACTTATTTCTCCGTCCATAACGCTTGGCGAGATTTTGGCGACGAATTTTGCTTAATATTGTCAACTTGGCGACTTTTTTAAATGTTGCCAAATTAACGAAAATCTCGCCAAATAGATAAAATTGACGCTAAATCAATGAAAATAACGACTAATTGGCGAAAATTCAATATCTTGGAAAGAATATAAGTATGTACTATAAGAATAACTCTTTTTTTTTTTTTTTTTTGCTGTAAAAGTAGTAAATTCATTGCATTATATAAGGAAAGTCATGTGCTGCCCACATCAGATTTTTTTATTGTGTAGGGATATAGATTTAGGTTTTATTGGATTTATGGAATCTTGTCTGATTTTTTGTTGGGTATTAAAGAAGATTGGGGATTATGAAAGATTCAAGAATTGAAATTAAAGAAACACTGTTACATAGTTCCACGAGATTTATTTATTACTAGCAAATATACCCGTCGTAGTTCGTGAAAAAAAACTTATAAATTCCAGTAATATTCTAAATGATATTGTTCTTGAAAAATGTTTATTAAAATACACAATTTAATTTCCTTAAAAATATGAATAAGAATCATATATTTCCTGAATATTATATCCAACATCGTAACTGTTATAACGCAATCCAGAATGTAATATTGGCCATGTATGAAAAGTATTGTTTTATCCATTTTAACTTTTCCTACATACATAGTATAATGCAGATTGTATTGTGACGGGGTAGAAAATTCGATTTTGGGATTTCGACGAAAGAACACTTTTCAAGCATCCCTGAACTCAAGTCATACGTTATAAGGTGATGCCTGTGTGTCTGTGTGTGAAAGCGCGTGTGTGTGTGTGTGTTAATGTGCGTGTCCGTGAGTCTGTGGATGCGATATCTCGCGAACGAATGGAGCGTCCCTAATGTAATTTAGTACGGTTATTGTGATCCATGAATCCTGGAACCATATTGATTTTAAGCGTGATCGAATGTCCGGAAGACCCCCCCCCCTTCTATTTTTGAATGAATTTTTGAAAAACATCATAAAGCTATCATTACATTCAATAATGTTAAATTAATAATAATTTACTACGTATGTTTATTCTAAAACGAATGACATGAATTTTAGAACGCTAGCTTGGACCACTCTCGAAACATTGTACGTTTTTGAAATAATTGTATCTAAACAAATGCATAAGAATGAACAGTAGTATCATCAAATATGTAACACTTGGCGAAAAATTTGGCGACATTGGCGAAATATCATAAAAAGCTTTCCATACGCTGGAAAGTCAAACTTTGCCAGTGCTGTTCGCACTCTGGCTGTCAGATCCATAGATGATGGGTTTGAATTGCAAGTGGGCAATGATCCATCCCTAAATACGTATATATGCTCATAATGGTTTATAATCTGTTTTAATATGTAGAGTGTAAAACATTTCTTTAAAATTTCTTTAGTGATAAAGAAATTTGTGGAAAATTATTCCGTTTTCTTTTAAGAAACGCCATGATTTCCGAGCCAAATAAAATATTAAGAGATTTCTTAAAGTAGCAAATACTGCATTAAAACCATAAGGAACCTTGGGCTGAAGGGTCCATATGTGACCAGACGATACAGTGTCTGGCTTTCAGATCCATATAACCTGGTATTTAATATTGAGTGCTGGTGGTTATTACAATATTATTTTAACATTAGTAATATTTGCGTAATGTATCAACATAATATACATGGGAAATAATAACCACAAACATCAACAATATATCTTAGTGTGATGGACAGATCGTTTACCTGTATAATCGAATATTAATTTAATTGATTAACATTATTAACCTAAAAATAATAAAATCAAATATGCACCTGGCTGTCTCAAACGATTGTCGAGCACAGTCTAGTATTCCGCCGCCACTAGACATATATTATGCAACTTCTTGTTCCTCTGCACGAATTTGTAAGTTCTGTTTTATTGCCTATCGACCATTTTCTTCTTGCTGTCATTGTCGAGCACAGGCTAGCATTTCGCTGCCACTGGACACACATTATGCAGCTTTTTGTTCCTCTGCATGAATTTGTAAGTTCTGCTTTATGGCCGCTCGACCATCTTCTTCTTGCTGTCATTGTCGAGTACAGGCTAGCATTTCGCTGCCACTGGACACACATTATGCAACTTCTTGTTCCTTTGCACGAATTTTTAAATTCTGTTTTATTGCCTATCGACCATTTTCTTCTTGCTGTCATTGTCGAGCACAGGCTAGCTAGCATTTCACCACCACTGGACACATATTATGCAACTTCTTGTTCCTCTGCACGAATTTGAAAGTTCTGTTTTATTGCCGATCGACCATCTTCTTCTTGCTGTCATTGTCGAGCACAGGCTAGCATTTCACCACCACTGGACACACATTATGCCATTTCTTGTTCCTCTGCACGAATTTGAAAGTTCTGTTTTATTGCCGATCGACCATCTTCTTCTTGCTGTCATTGTCGAGCACAGGCTAGCATTTTGCCGCCACTGGGCACCCATTATGCAACTTCTTGTTCTTCTGCACGAATTTTTAAGTTCTGTTTTATTGCCGATCGACCATCTTCTTGCTGCCATTGTCGAGCACAGGCTAGCATTTCGCCGCCACTGGACATACATTATGCCATTTCTTGTTCCTCTGCACGAATTTGAAAGTTCTGTTTTATTGCCTATCGACCATTTTCTTCTTGCTGTCATTGTCGAGCACAGGCTAGCATTTCGCTGCCACTGGACACACATTATGCAGCTTTTTGTTCCTCTGCATGAATTTGTAAGTTCTGCTTTATGGCCGCTCGACCATCTTCTTCTTGCTGTCATTGTCGAGTACAGGCTAGCATTTCGCTGCCACTGGACACACATTATGCAACTTCTTGTTCCTTTGCACGAATTTTTAAATTCTGTTTTAATGCCGATCGACCATCTTCTTCTTGCTGTCATTGTCGAGCACAGGCTAGCATTTCACCACCACTGGACACACATTATGCCATTTCTTGTTCCTCTGCACGAATTTGAAAGTTCTGTTTTATTGCCGATCGACCATCTTCTTCTTGCTGTCATTGTCGAGCACAGGCTAGCATTTTGCCGCCACTGGGCACCCATTATGCAACTTCTTGTTCTTCTGCACGAATTTTTAAGTTCTGTTTTATTGCCGATCGACCATCTTCTTGCTGCCATTGTCGAGCACAGGCTAGCATTTCGCCGCCACTGGACATACATTATGCCATTTCTTGTTCCTCTGCACGAATTTGTAAGTTCTGCTTTATAACCGCTCGGCCACCTTCTTCTTGCTGTCATCGTCGAGTAAAAATAAGCTATAATATATAACATTGCTATGTCACGTGACCAGGATGTCATCATAACGATCTGTTCTGACCGTCATAACAGAGTGAATACAAATTTCTTCTTGGAGGGTATATTGGTGATACTTATGAAATCTAGTTTCCCGTACCATCCTAGAATTTTCCGTCCCTTTATTCAGTTCTGCTCTGAATTTGGTTTCAGGCCTGCTCACTCTAATATTTCTTCTTTATTTAACCGGATTCGGTCTGATAAGCTGGGTGATAAGGATGACTTTAAAAGCTTTGCTGGGGTGTATGTGGTTCCCCTGTTGTCCATCGATGGCAACTTTAAATTTTATATTGGCAGTACAAAACGTACTATTGGTATCCGTTTGGAAGAACATGCTAGGGATGTCAGAGGTGGTAAACTTTCTACGGCTCTTGCTCATTTTGTTGTTAAAGAAAATAACCCTCGTAACCCGCGTTGTAATAACCCTCGTAATATTCTCCTTTTTGAATCCCTCTTTATTTATGTTTACCGCGAGTCGATTTGTAATTTTGACCCCGTTCAGATTTTAAGTTATACATGGCGACTCATTCTCGACTCCATGCAATTCAAGTCTCTTCATAGTTATCTTTGACGTCATCCTCTCGGGGATTGGACCTGATTGCCCCCATTTTTAAAATTTTTTTGAATTTGAAAATTCTATAATAAAATTGTAAATTTTTACTGTTCTTTTCGTGATTTATGCTCGATTTTTTGAATCTGTGCAAAATGTTTTGTATTTTTGGATTCTACTTAGATAAACGTAAGTTTATTGATAATTGCATGTATGCAAATTTGTCACCTTTTCTGGTCTATATATGAACGGTCCTTTCTATTTCCCTGTAGCCAGTGATGAAGAGCGTATTTACGCTCGAAAGCGCTCTGGCCTTTTTAAGTTTTGTACGTCTTAAAGAAGTGAAATAAAGACCTTCTATTATAGCTGTGTGCTTGTTGTTTCTACTTATAAATTCATTCAAAATCCCTTGTGCTTAACCTTTCGGTAAACTGTTAAGCTGCGCCTTTTTTATGAAAGACTAAGGCTGCCTTTTTGATCTGACTGGCCCAAAGAGATATGTAAATAGTAGATTATTATAAACATTTGTGCTGTTGTGAATATTCGATTAACAATTGCCCACCATGGCAACATGCTCTCAATTCCTCTTTGGTTTCTGTATTTTATTAGCATTCACAAACAATGGCATCTTCGAAGCACAATACAATTTTTTGTACTCATTTTCATAATTACAAAAGTGGTAGATATATATGCATCACAATTACATTTAACCAAATGCTTAAACAACTAACGAAAAAAATTTTATTTTTAGATTAGATAATTAACTTAATATTGTCTGGAAATGTTGGATGTTTGAAGTAATTCCATTGTTAAGTGAATAGAAAATGATATTTGCTATATCATCTTGATATGATTGTTTTTATAATTAAGATATTAAGCATATGCTAATGTCTTTAGATTCCTTCAGTTAATATTGGCCCTGATGTTACAAATAACCTGCTTGGCAGAGACAATTTTAAGACATATTTCTGCATTTTATAATAAACTGGGGGAAATGTTTATTTCATTCTATGAATTCTCCTCGTTATTGAGCAAGTATCCACCAATCTCAGAAGCAATTTCATAGGAAAAGAATAGCCCAAAGTTATTAACTTAAACTTTTATCTACTTCCTTAAATTCAACTTCGCTGTATCGCCTAAAGCAATCATTGTTGCTCGAAACACGGGTTAAACATAAAAATGCTGCAAAAACGCAAAAATCAATTTCCCCCGTCTATTTACATTGTCAGCCTTTTGCATTTTTAATTGAAGTTTCTTGACGTCCAAAATTCAAGTTCATTAAAGATTTTGGTGTTTAAAAGATCATTAAAATCTTGCATCCTGTGTTAAATAATAGAACGTGGGATGTCTGTTAATGACATTGTCTTGTGACTTTCTTTTTTTAAGATGCTTCGTTTTTTGTGATGAAATAATAGATTTGGGATTTAACAGAATAAAGGGATTAAGTCTCCTTTTGTTTTGGAAAATAAATAACTTTTCATAGATCGTGAGGAATATCATTGGAAAAAGTGTAATTAATCTGAGGCAGCTGACTTCCCTTTTTGAGTAAACTGATCGACTTGCATAATGGACACTCATTATGTTCATCATATCATTTACAACATTTTGTTCATGATCAGTTTACGTTCTTTATATTATTTACAACATTTTGTTCATGATCAGATTACGTTCTTTATATCATTTACAACATTTTGTTCAGGATCAGATTATGTTCTTTATATCATTTACAACATTTTGTTCATGATCAGTTTACATTATTTATATTATTTACAACATTTTGTTCATGATCAGATTACGTTCTTTATATCATTTACAATATTTTGTTCAGGATCAGATTATGTTCTTTATATCATTTACAATATTTTGTTCAGGATCAGATTATGTTCTTTATATCATTTACAATATTTTGTTCAGGATCAGATTATGTTCTTTATATCATTTACAATATTTTTTCCAGGATCAGATTATGTTCTTTATATCATTTACAATATTTTTTCCAGGATCAGATTATGTTCTTTATATCATTTACAATATTTTGTTCAGGATCAGATTATGTTCTTTATATCATTTACAATATTTTGTTCAGGATCAGATTATGTTCTTTATATCATTTACAATATTTTGTTCAGGATCAGATTATGTTCTTTATATCATTTACAATATTTTGTTCATGATCAGATTATGTTCTTTATATAATTTACAACATTTTGTTCATAACCAGTTTGTGTTCTTTATATCATTTACAACATTTTGTTCATGGTCAGATCATTTCTTTATATTATTTTGAACATTTTGTTCATGATCAGCTATGGGCGTTTAAGGAATATGTGAAAAAAAAATCTGGTGTGGCCAGCACGACTTTCCCTACACACATATATTCATTTTCTCTTTCCAATTTTCACAATTCATTAAATTGAGTTTAATTGCACACAATAACATAGATAATTATTTGGAATTACACTGAATTTAAAGTTTTAATTCAATGTTAATTTTCATTTAGCGAAACTGGATGCTTTTTCAAAGGCGACATGCTAAAAATAAAAAAAAAGTGTATCTTGAGAACGGTTTCTTTTACAGCTATGGGGTTGATCTTATTCCTTTCGACGTCAAAAATTACGAATAAAATAAGCATTCAATTGATTCATTTAAGCATACCTAGTCTTTTACTTTAGATTTTGATGATTTTTGTGGGTCATTTCACAAAAAAGGCGGGTTCTTATTTTTTTTTTTTTATCAAAATATACCAAAATCTAATTTGCAACACGGTAAGCCACAAGTGACTTATCAACCAAATTTTGGGAAATTTCAATAAATAGTTTTCCAGATGGAGTGGATTCATACATTGCACACACAGACATGCACACAGATGTCACTCTAAAAATAATTTGTTTCGGGTTCTATGTTGCTCGAAATGTGTAGACCCGTCGAAAACTGGAGTTTCGATTTTCGACATGATTGCAATATATTTCTTATATATTGCCATGTATTGTAGGGAAAGTAATACTCTTTGGTGTTTACTACATTTTACTTTCCCTGCAATACATGGTAATGTATAGGGAAAGAAAATCGCATGCCGAAAAGCACAACAACGACAGATATACACGTTTTGGGACCTCTAGAATACGGAAAAACTATTTTAGCGTGACGTCTGTGTGTCTGTCTGTCTGTGTGTCTGTCTGTCTGTTTGTGTGTCTGTCTGTCTGCCTGTGCAATATATGTATCCACTCTAACTCAAAAACTAATGGACCAGATTTCATAAAATTTAGTAAGTAAATCACTTATGTGTGACTCTGGTGCTGATTCGTTTTTGGTACGATTTGGGATAAAAGAACCCGCATTTTTTTCGCGAAATGGCCCGCAAGAATTACCTGCATCCACTCTAGCTAAAAACCAATAGCTCGAATTTTACAAACTTTGGTAGATAAGTCACTTGTGGGTTACCCTGGGGCTGATTAGATTTTGGTACAATTCGGAAAAAATAACCTGCCTATTTTACTTTCCCTGCAATACATGCTAATGTGTAAGGAGAGTATTGGAATCATACCGAAAATCACAATTCGAGTTTTCGACGGATCTGCACGTTTCGAGACCTCTAGAATACGAAAAAACTATTTTTAGCGTGACGTCTGTGTGTGTGTCTGTCTGTGCAATGTATGTATCCACTCCAACTAAAAAACTACTGGACCGAATTTCATAAAATTTGCTAGGTAAGTCACTTGGATGAGACCGTGGGGCTAATTAATGTTTGGTAGGATTCGTAAAAACAGAACCCGTCTTTTTTTGCGGAAAGGCCCGTACAATTTTCATGTATCCACTCTAGATAAAATACTAATTGACCAAATTTCACAAAATTTGGCAGATAAGTTACTTGTGGAACACTGTGGTGCTGATTAGATTTTGGTACAATTCGGAAAAGAACAACCTGCTTTTTTTTTTACGAAATTGCCCGCAAAAATCGTTAAAATATAAAATAAAAAATATACTGCGTATGCTCGAATGTATCAATTAAATTCTTGTTTCATACGCAATTTTTGACGATGAATAGAATATAATACACTCCATTGTGCTTTAAGACTAACCGTTCTCAAGATATTTGAGATTTCTTGCATTTTTGTTACACCGATTTCGGAAAAATGTCCAATTACCAAATAAAAACAAAAATTGAATTAAAAATGCGCATTTAGTGTTATTTTGTGCAACTAAACTCAATCTAATTAATTTTTGAAGAAATAAAAGAAATATGAATTTGAGTCTGCAGGGAAAGTGATGTGCTGCCCACATCAGATTTTTTTTTTTTTTTTTTTTTTTTTTTTTTTTTTTTTTTTTTTTTTGCGAAATGGCCCGTAATTATCGTCAAAATCTAAAGTGAAAACTACGTATGCTCAAATATATCTATGAAATGTTTGTTTTATACTTAATTTTTAACGATGAAAAAAATAAGACCAACTCCGGCTATCTGTCCTCGGGATATTTTAGTTTTTTCGCATCGTCGCTACGCCGCCTTTTAAAAATAAATCCTGTTACCAAATGAGAGCGAAAATTGAATTAAGAGTGCAAATTTAGTGTAATTTAAAAAAATCTGAAGGTGGCAACACATGACTTTCCTTATATAATGCAATGAATTTACTACTTTTACAGTAAAAAAAATAGGCTTTTCTTATTGTAGATACTTATATTCTTTCCAAAATATTGAGTTTTCGGCAATTAGTCGTTATTTTCATAGATTTAGCGTCATTTTTATCCAGATGGCGAGATTTTCGTTAATTTGGCAACATTTCAAAAAGTCGCCAAGTTGACGACATTCCACCAAATTCGGCGCCAAAATCTCGCCAAGCGTTATAGATGAAGAAATGAGCTATTCTTATAGCAGATAAATTATTGGCGTTCAAATACAAAAGTAATACTCAAAGTATCTTTTCTCATGAATGGAACGATCTAGATCCACGTGAGTGATGTCACCCAATTTATCGCATGATATTACATATGAAAAGTGAACATGTTTCTCAAGAGTTAATATGTATTTTTTAATTTATGGGATTTTTTGATAAATTTATTTAAAAAATGTATAATATTTGGAAAACGGTTCATGCTAGCGTTCGAAAGTTTATGTCAATCGTTTTCTAAGGAAAAATTACATAAGAAATGGCTATTTGCGTAACTTTATTAAAAGTTTTGATTTTTTGATAATTTTTTCAAAATTTCACCCGACAATTTAGGGGGGTTTCTGAACATTCGATTACGTTTAAAAACAATAGGCTTCCAGTATTCACGGGTTGTGACCAGTTTGTACCAAATTTTATTCGAATCGCTCTATAGGTTCGTAAGATATCGTCTCCACTCACTGACACACACACACACATCATCTCAAAAATGTTTGATTCGTGATCAGGGATGCTTGAAACGTGCTCTTCCGACGAAAATTCGAATTTTCGACCCCGTCACAATACTTTCCTTGTACATAAGGTAAGTAATAAGTCCAGTTACCAAATGAAAACGAAAGTTGAGTTAAAAGTGCAAATTTAGTGTAATTTAAAATAATTATGGGTGTTATTTAATGCAATTAAACTCAATATAATGAATTATTGAAGAAATAATGAGAACGTAAATATGAATCTTCAGAAAAAGTCCTGTGCTACCCACAACAGATTTTTAATACGTTTATTTTGTTCTCTGACAGCTGTCCACGGATCCTAAGAATATCTTTAAGCGCTCCAATGATTTTGTAAGGAAAGGTCCTTGAGTCTACACGTCATGTCATTATCTATAGCAAAGTGACTGTGCCCCATCGAGTGAAAAGCATTGCAACGAGCTTAGCAGATAATTATAAAGTTACGATAACAAACTTGGCCGCAAAGCGAGATAGACGATGAACCAATTATAAAGTTGCAGAGTATTGTCGAACAAGTACGAATCTCTATACATTGCCATATATTATAGGAAAAATAAAAAGAAAGGAATGATAAAATTAGTCGAAATTAGTAGGTAAAATCATATATTGCACACATCAGCATCTTTGTTTTATGTCGCTAACTAACAGTTTCCATTAATCATCGTTAGTTTAAAGGAATCGAAATAAGGATTTTATTTGAAACATTTTTATATACTGTTTTTAAATAAACAAGTTAAACATTTTATTCAAAACATCATCGAGTTTTATTTCTGCTGTCTTTCTGAATTAACTCAATCGCTTTTTTGCTGAAATATTTTAAAGTACATGAAAACAAATTCTAAAAAAAAATCCGTCTTATTTTATTTCATTTCGATAAAATCTATCTTACACTTTCAAATAAAATGTCATCTTCGAAAAATTTCCCGCCTCCATGCTATTTTTTACTCCGTTCCTCAGCATCAACTAAAAAACGAATGCTATCTAAAGTGAGATATCTGCTTCTCGATACCGTATTGATTGTAACTCCTTCTGATGACCTCTTAAGTGAGTCGCTCTCTGAAGAGTGATGCTGCTTCCTATTTATGTTTATCAGATTATGGATATCTTTACTTGTATATTTAATTCGCTCCTCATTTCAATAATAACAAGAAAGATCAAGCATGCATAAAGCATTGATTATGAAACACTTTGCAACTTCAATGCAATTTTGTTTTGACATCTCTAAAATGTGATACATTCCTCGGTAATATTTTTAAAATTATCACAATACTACATTAATGTATTATATTTGAAAACTTAAAACTTCATCGAGAAAAAAATGAACTTTATTCAAATGACGGCATTGAACTATAAATTGCCTGGTTTAAACATCTCTAAAATACGATACATGCCTTTGTAATATTTTTTAAATTATCATGATACTATAACAATTTATTATATTTGAAAACTTCATCGAAAACAAATGAACTTTATTTAAATGACGTCATCGAAATATAAATCGCCTGGCTCTCTGTATAAAAGCAGCATTTCATTCATAAACATTTTTCCATTCCTTTCATTCATCACCGAACTATAGTAATTTATTTTATTTAAAAACTTGAAACCATGGAGGTACAAGTAATATAACTCTATGCTTAAAACTTTATCGAAAAAATCGTCTGCTTATCTTTGTAAAATCAATGAATGTTTCATTCATATCAACTATATTGCAGACTCCATGAGCTAAATAATTTTGCGTTGAAGAAATGCAGGAAATCTTATACAACTCATTCTACATCTTTTGGTGTTTACATCCTCCATGAGTGAAAATTAGGCTTCTTTGTAAAAACAATCAAAGTTGGATGATCATTTAAACTCAAATATATTGTAATTGCGTTGTTTCAGTATGTAAATGCACATAATTTAAGCAAAAATAAAGCGGTTTTAGGACGGATACAACACTAAATATTAATTAAAAAGAACTTTAAAAATCACGATTTTGACACAAGAGGGATGACATATTTTATTTTGAAGTGGGTCACGTGATCTCTTCATATAATGGTCACTTGATCTCTTCATATAAATGGTATAATTATTTTTTTAATTTTTATTCAAAAAACTGCTGAATATATTTTGCTGAAATTTTTTTTATATATTTTATGGGATAATTTGAATATTTTCTGAAATTTCCGAAGCAATTTGTGAATTTTAAATCCCCCTAAAAAATGTTTGAAAATTAGGTCCAATAGGTTTCAGTGTATTTCATTCTTTCAATCCGGGTTCAATCCAAAACTAATTTGGTGATGTTATTCATGTACATTTCCATATGTCCCACAGACCGTCTTAAAATACTAAATTTTCATTTTGATGAAGTCGTTTTTACAGCAGTTGTCGTGCGAACGGACAGACAGACACACAGGCAGAATGAGCAAAGTCATAAACACTTTTCAATTATGTTGTAAAGTGTTAAAAAGTAATAAACATTACAAACATTCATCTTAAAATGGTCTATTTTTATCTATAAATTTAACTAAATACATATTAAAACTTTTGTTACGTAACAAAAGTCACGTGTTGGTCATATTGGCTGTTACATAAGTTGGGAGGATATTTGTTTTGTGTGAAGAAATGCTTCGCTTATATTCCAATTCTTGGGATTGGTTATTGAAATGCATTTTGGGAATTTTCAGAAATACGTAAATTGTGTGGAATTCTTTTACCTCTATCTCAACGCGTAGGCGTGGAAAATCTCAACGCGTAGGTGTAGGCATTTGAATGTTCTATTTTTGTATGGCAATCCATTGAAGTAGATTTAAAAGAATGCATTTCTTCCTACTCCATATTGATATAAACTTTTAGATAACAGACTATTTTGAAAGTACACTAAATCCTAGTTCAACACCATGAAAGAGCAAATAGAATGTCATGATAAAGGACATACTGACAGAGATGGCATATATAAATAACTAATGTTAATTCCATAAGGATAATGCAATACAGTAATGGCATAGATAGGGTGTTCAGTAGACAGTAGGATCATCTCTTGCGACGATACAAGCAGCAACCCTTCGAGGAACAGATGCAATGAGCGTGCGGATAGTTTCCTGAGGGATGGTTGACCATATGCCTTCAACCATCCTCCACAGGTCGTCCTCTGTTTGAGTCGGGGGAAAGGCAGTCAAACGACGGCCAATTAAGTCGCATACATGCTCGATAGGCGAGAGATCTGGAGATAGCGGCGGCTAAGGAAAGACCTGGATACCTTGCAAGGTTTGTCTGCTGATGATTGCCATATGCGGTCGCGCGTTATCTTAACATCATTTGGCAACCTCTGAAGGTAGGGCAGTGCAACTGGTCGCAGCACTCATCCACATATCGTCGTGTCGTCATTGTGCCTCTGATAAGAACCAAAGGTGACCGGCTATAGAAGCCGATGTCACCCCCAAACCATGATACCGCGTTATCGAGCAGTATGGCGTTCAACAGTCGCAGAGTTGGACATGTTTCTTCGTCGTCTCTAGACTCTCACACTGCGACTGTCATTCGACAAACAGAACCGAGACTTGTCGCTGAACACTAATCTGCCGCATTCAGTCGTCCAAGGGGCTCGCCCCCAATACCATTGCAATATCTCACACCGGTGTCTTGTCATCAATGGCAGTCTTCGTAAAGGACGGTTTGATTGCAAGCCGCTTTTAACCAATCGTCGAGAAACTGCTGTCGCTGATATTGGAACATCCAATGTACCCTGCGAATTCTGCAGAATGTCGACAGTCGTCGCTTGTGTGGCCACCACCGCATGCCTTCGAATGCGTCGATAAACGCGTGTTGACGTATGTCTGGATGGACCTGCAACACTGCGACGATCCACATGTCTTTCTTCGATCAGTCTTCTCCAAATCTTTTACACAGTGGACGCATCTATGAGTATTTTAGCGACGATACGCCGGTACGACCACCCTGTCGTACGTATGCCTAAAACAAATCCCCTCGCATAATCGTCTAAATGCTGAAATGGGATTCGGTGTCATCGGCCAGACATCTATCTCTGCAACAGCACGTGTCTTTTGAAATGAAAAAAATGAATGCTCGGTTAATGGGTTTCCGTAGGCGACAGACAGTAACAACTAGAGCTCCTTTACTACAGGCTGACTTATCAAGCATATTGAAGCCCATACGGTTCCATACTACAGTTACATAAATTATAAACTGAGTGTTTAAAATAAATATTTTATATAAAAAAAGAAGTTTCAATTAGAATATTGTAGAACTTAGCTCGCACAAGTATGCTCCAGTACCGGGTATTCAATTATTTATTAGCCATTGTTTTCTTCTTTCTTCGCTTCTAGGAAAGTGAAATAGCTCCAAACCCTTTCTAGAATGATTAGAGCAGTTCGGTGCAGAACAACTACCCATAATTATTTTAATTATACTTCTAAAAGTGAAAATACGAATAGAGCTAATGCTAATGGATTGCGCTTCCAGCTATGGTGGGCATCAATATGCTTGATGAGTCAGCTCGTATATAGAGGAGTCTTAGTAACAACTGTTGGGTAATCTGCCGTTTCCACGCATTTTATCCCGCGCTCTAATCACGTGACCTACTTGCATTTCAGAAATATCGTATTTCAGAAAGTTCATGAGATATCTCTTCCACAGTCTCACGAACACCCCCTATACACATATGCGTACATACAAACACACATACATACATTCACATATACATACACACATACACATATTTACATACATACATACACACACAGACATACCCTCAAAAAATCTCGATTCGAGTTCGGAAATGCTATATGCGTGCTCTTCCGTCGAAAAGTCGCATTCTAATTTTCGACCACGTCACAATACTTTCCTTATGTAAATAGGGAAAGTAAAACATATCCATTGAAATCTCCTATTCGAAGTTTTTTATGAAGACAATAATTTCTCTATACGTCTATACAATAGCATGAGAAAGTAAGAATTATTTAAAAAAATTAATATTATGTATGTTTGTTATTCTTTGTACAGCACCCATTCGTTACAAAATTTACAATATAGCTACGACATGCTTGAATCATAATCAGTAGTACGCTAAATATGCCGCAATTGCTATATCTAGTTTTGTTCCCTGTATCAATTACATAACCTTTACATAATTCCGCTGTTAGAAGCTGTATAAATTTCGATACGGTGAGCTTGAGGCGAATGTGAATACCGCGCGTGTTGCTCAATGTGTTTATAAAGTACCGGATGTTCGCTCGGTGGTAAGGTAGGGCACTGTGGGAACGCATTAAAATAATTAGAGGCTAATGAGTGTCGAAATTTGCTTCGAAATCGAAAGGGTTGAAATCATTACTAATTGAAAAGCCGCCTGGATAATATGCAGTTGAATCTTTGTAACAGAGAGCAAGGCTTTTACGGAAATTGGCTTTTGTTTTAAACTAGAAAATTTTCCCAGCACTGCCCGGGATTAAAAGTGTAAATTCATTCATCGAGAGTAGTACAATCATTTTAAATACAGAGAGTTTTATATATAGGAATACAATTATATTTAGATTATATATATATATATAAATAAAATTGTAAATCCAATGGTAGAATGCAAGTAGTAACTCATAATACACTATCTTAAAATTTGCCTACAAAATGCAATGAAATAAAGGAAATTTAACCATAAAGAGGAAATTATAAAACGTAATGCAGGTCATAAAGACAAAGATAATCAACAAATTTCAAAGGTAGGGAATGAAAATAGGAAAACAAAAAAATCAAGCAAAAAAGCTTGCACGTGGAAGAGCTCTAGGCTTAAGGATAGTTCATTTCGAAAAAAATTATTTTTCAAGTCCATATATCCCTTCGAAATTAATACAAAAATGCTTGTTTCTGAAACACAAGATAGATTTTATCTATAATGTTATATGGACGACAAGCTTAAAGACTGGAAAAAAATAAAGAAAATATAAATACCTTAAAATACACTTCTAAAGTACAACCATGACGAGCAATATATGACTAGACCAATGTTGCCATACGCAGAAATGAAAAGAAGTGATCTGCTGTGGCCACAGAGCGTAATAAAAACCGTACAGCGTAAAAGCAATAAAAAGAGGTATTCCTACAGTTAAAGCTACAAAAGTAAAAGATGAAAATATATTATAATGTAAATTCAAGATAATGTAGAAGTATGGCTAAAATAATATATTAAGGAGAGATTATGAGAATTTTAGGCTAATCAAAACTTATTAACTATTCCATTTACTAAATATGCTGGATATTCATAAAGTTTACTGGTAATTTTGAGGTTATTAATGTGCAAAGCATGAAATTTTTTATCTGATAATCTATAAATTCTAAAAAGTTGATTAAGTATAATATTTCTAAACAATTGAATCGAGTTGCAGGAATTAAATGGTAATAATTTATTAATATTAAATTTAAAAAAATCTTTTTTATCATATAAATGAGTAACTATCCCATATATATATATATATATATATACATATATATATATATATATATATATATATATATATATATTAAAAACAAAAGTAGCCGCCGCTGCTTGGCGAATTTCGCGTTTCTGGAATTTCTCCGTTTTGTACTGCAAAAACTATAGCATATATAAATATGAAATTTGGCACACATGTAGAGAAAGCTTTGGGGAACACGGTGGAAAAAACCGCTTTTCTATATATATATATATATATATATACATTACTTTAACAAATATTTAAGTCAAAGAGAAAAATATTTCAGCTGCGAGTTCGCGTCCTGGATAGACTAACAATAGCAAGACCACGAATTTTTGCAGGCAGGTACCTACATAGTTGAATTTTTGCAGGACGGAGCCTTTTTTTTTTTATTTCGATGTAGTTTACGAGATATTTTACTTTTAATGCACTTCTGAAGTAAACATTTTCTTTCGTATCGGCACGTCCAGCGATTTCTGTGTCTCGTACCGCAAAAACTATATAAGCATTAACAATTTCTATTATCGACTTCTTATTCTTCAAGCATTGCTTTCCCCGGAGAAAGAAGAGTCTAAATTTGAATAACAACCCCAAAGGTGGAGTTGGCAACCAGGTTATATAGGCGATGTGCGAAGCAGAAGAGAGAAGCGAGATCAAACGAGATGGTTCGAATTGGTACGTGGAGCGTGGCGTATGTGGATGCAGCCGATGGTAGAAAGGGTGGTCCATGTACATTCGGATTTATTATTTGTAAATTACGTTAATGGAGTGAACTGAAACTGAGACCAATCAGATGAAGTGATTTTCGCATTTAAGTCGTGTAGCTAACGGTCGTTTTGACAGTTCGCTATACCGATCGTTTTTCATATCTCGCCCTTCTATCACGTGATTGATTCACAACTGCAAGCATTTACATAACTCAACTGTTTAACATATCTTTGAGTTTTTCGTAGCATGTCTACAAAGTCTTTGCTATGCTGTATTTTCTATGTCAAGTAGTGTATTTTGTATCAACATTCACCAAAGGTACGAAGCTTGTTAGAGATATAATGTTATGTGTTATATCATTTTCTACCCTACGTAAATTATATCACATCTCAATAATAGCTATAAGGCTTGTCAATTTTGATCCGTTCATCTTGCCGCCACCGGAAATACTCTATGCTGCTCAACATATTTATGGAGTAACGTCGTTATGGATATTCGATTTATGGGCTCTTTGAGAATACTTAAATTAGGGACTAATGAATGCTGAACTCCGCTTCAATATCGAAAAGGGGTGAAAGCGGTGTTAATTAGAAAAGTGCCTTATGTATAGTATAATCTACATTATAGAGGGCAGTAGTTTGCAGAATACTTGCTGCATATACAAGCCGTTATGGGCTACACACCATATTGAAAATAATATGAAGCCAATGGCTGCAAAATGTGTTTTATTTATTGAGAATGCAAAATGTATTTTATTTATTGAGAATGCACAATGTGTTTTATTTTTTAAAAATTAAATCTCAATAAAGGGTGTCCCAAAATTCACGGGAGATTTGAATTTTGCGCCATTTGTGCGATAAAATGTTGGAAACGAAAAAAAAAACACCGTGACAGCTGACAGTCTACGGTTACTAAAAATGGAACCCTACACGAAAGAACAACGCGTTTTCATTGTTGAGCAATATTTTAAAAGTAATGAAGGTTTATTAGCTACAGTTCGCAATTTTCGTACAAAATATGGTTGGAATAGTGATTTAACTTTATCAACTGTGAAGAGATTAATTAAAAAAATTTAGGGAACTGGATCAATTAGTGATCTTAAACACTCTGACCGTCCTTCAACAAGTCGCTCAACACAAAACATCGAAGCAGTTCGTGAGAGTGTTGCTGAGAGTGTTACCGTGACAATGTTGCTTAAATTGCAAGATATGGACCTGTGGTTTCAACAAGACGGTGCCACATGCCATACAGCCCGAGAAATAATTCAATTACTCCATGAGTCATTTCCTGGTCGTGTAATTTCCCGTTTTGGTGACCAGAATTGGTCTCCCAGATCATGCGATTTAACGCCGTTGGACTTTTTTCTTTGGGGTTTTTTGAAGTCTATGGTTTATGCCAATAAACCCACGACTACCCACGTCTTGAAGGAGGAAATTGAGCGCTGTATCAACGAAATTCAGCCATATTTATGGAAAACGGTCATGGATAATTTCAACAAAAGAGTACGTATCTGCCAGCAAAGCCGTGAAGGCCATTTACCCGATATGTTATTCCATACATAACCCTATACTGTATACTTTATGAATCAATAACAAAATTACAATTTTTAATTATAAACCCGTGTTTTCTATCAAAATTACTTCTTGCGTGAATTTTGGGACACCCTTTATATTGATGAGAATCTTGAAATTTAAATTATTTACAGGTGTTGTTTAAAAAAGTTAAAATTATTTTAAACACGGACATATATCAATCAGTAATAGTTTCGTTTAGAATAATATTTTTGAACACGATAGAATGTATATATTTAGAATATATCCCTCTTGTCTAAAATAATCTGAAGTGTAAAAACTTCGCTAGTTCCTATATAACCAGTTGATTTAAAGTATGCAACTAGCTAATACAAGTTTTAGTTATTATAAACATAAAAAAAATTAGTTAACATAAGCAGCAAAAGTAATTATTAATATAATACTTGCAATATGTTATTATTCTAACAAAAATATGGGTTAATATAAACAGCAAAAATATTCATAATATAAACATAAATTTCAATTAATGTAAACAAAAACATAATCTGAAGTGTAAAAACTTCGCTAGTTCCAATATAACCAGTTGATTTAAAGTATGTAACTGGCTAATACAAGTTTTAGTTATTATAAACATAAAAAAATTAGTTAACATAAGCAACAAAAGTAATTATTAATATACTTGTAATATGTTGTTCTTCTAACAAAAATATGGGTTAATTTAAACAGCAAAAATATTCGTAATATAAACATAAATTTCAGTTAATGTAAATAAAAACCATTAATCAATATTAAAACAAAATAGTTGTTAATATAAACAACGAAAGTGTTAATAATATATATATATATACACATATATATATATATTAGTTAAAATAATAAAAATAAATTAATTAATATGAAAACAAAATACTTGTTAATATAAACAACAAGTGTTCATTATTATAAACATAAAATATTAATTAACATAAACACAAAAAATACATTTAAGCTGTTCCTTTTATTAACAAAAATATTTAATACTAGCCGCCTTTGGCGACCAGCCTGTTCGCTACCCTTGAAAATTCTGACCGTGGCAAACTCGTTGGCGCGACCTACCAGAAAGGTGTAAGGTAACTGCTTGGAAGGCCAGGAAGTGCCACACAATTTAGACCGGAACCCAATGGGGGAGGCATCCAAAGAGACCGTACCCTCCTTCCCCTACCACAAACCTCTCGGAAGGACTTGCAGTCCCACACGTTTAACGTGATCGTACTCCGCGTGAACACGGCTGCAGTTTTGGCAATGGCGGGAATCGAACCCGGGCCTACCAAGTGCAAATCCCGCGCACTAACCACTGGGGTACTTCACCCTCCGCGATATTCTTCATAACTTATTTTTTATTCACCCAATTTAGACCGGAACCAAGTGGGAGAAGCATCCACAGGGACCGTACCCTTCTTCCCCTACCACCAACCTCTCGGAAGGACTTACAGACCCACATGTTTAACGTGATCGTACTCCGCGTAAACACGGCGGCAATTTTGGGAATCGAACCCGGGCCTACCGAGTGCAATTTCCGCGCGCTAACCATTGGGCTACTTTGCCCTACGCGACAATCTCCATAACTTTCTTTTTATTCATCCAATTTAGACCGTACCCTCCTTCCCCTACCACCAACTTCTCGGAAGGACTCACGGACCCACATGTTTAACGTGCTCGTACTCCGCGTAAACACGGCGGCAATTTTGGGAATCGAACCCGGGCCTGGTAACTGGTTGGACGGCCAGGATGTGCCACCCAATTTAGACCGGAACCCAGTGGGGGAGGCATCCACAGGGAACGTACCCTCCTTCCCCTACCACCAACCTCTCGGAAAAACATACGGACCCATATGTTTAACGTGATCGTACTCCATGTCAGTGGCGGAAATCGAACCCGGGCCTACCGCGTGCAATTCCCGCGCGCTAACCACTGGGCTACTTCGCCCTCCGCGACAATCTCCATAACTTTCTTTTTATTCACCCAATTTAGACCGTACCCTCCTTCCCCTACCACCAACCTCTCGGAAGGACTCACGAACCCACATGTTTAACGTGATCGTACTCTGCGTGAACATGGCGTAAGTTTTGGCAGTGGCGGGAATCGAACCCGGGCCTACTGAGTGCAATTCCCGCGCGCTAACCACTGGGCTGCCGCGCCCTCCGCGACAATCTCCATAACTTTCTACATATTCACCCAATTTAGACGGGAAACCAGTGGGGGAGGTATCCACAGGGGCCGTATCCTCCTTCCCCTACCACCAACCTCTCGGAAGGACTTACGGACCCACATATTTAACGTGATCGTATTCCACGTAAACACGGCGGCAGTTTTGGCAGTGGCGGGAATCGAACCCGGGCCTACCGCTAACTTCCCGCGCGCTAATTTGCAATTTAAAATGACCATATGCTTAATTCCATCATCCTCATTCCATTGTTTCATTGTTCCATCATTTAAAATATCCATAAAATTAAAATATCCATTTAAAATATCCAAAAGTTAAAATATACATTTAAAAAATCCAGATCGTCCCATCATTTAAAATATAAATATAATAATTTATATAGAGCAAAGGCGCTCTATTCAGAACCGTGACGTCACCTCCACCTTGACGTCCCCACCCACCACCTTCCCTGCTTCAGCTGGGGAGAAACGAAGCGTCACGCCGAGCGGAACGGCGAGAAATTTAAAATCATGACGTCTTTAAAATTGCGATCCTGAAGGCAATTTTCATTATTTCTGGACCAGATTAGACTTGTAAGAATGCCAGATGTTTGACCTTTCTGAAAATGTAAATTATTAGTCGAAATTATGAGTACTTTTCACGATGTGAGAATTTAAAAACCAAAAATCGTTTTCTTGACCAAAAAGTGACTTTTGTTTTAAAATCTTTAAAAAATATTAGAAATCGAAATTCAGATTTGAAATTCATATATTTTTACTCGAAATTCTCTGCTCTTTCCGATGGTGTAATTTGTTTTTTTCTACGATGTCTGGATCGTGGAGAAAAAAGGGCAAAAAGGGCAAAAAACGGTCGAAATCGCATAAAACATTAAATAAATAAAAAAATAATTAAAATTTTAAAAATCGGTTTTCACGTGTCCCCTTCCCTCCCCCCCGGGTCTCCGATTGCCAAATTTCGTAGCTCTCCGACGCGCGGTCGCGAAACGTATAGTGTATAAGACAGACACACAGACAGACAGACACACAGACATTGCCTTTTATTATATAGATAAACAGCGGAAATATTAGTTAATACAAACTCAAATTTTAAATAATATAAACAACAAAATGTTAATTCATATGAAGGAAATATTAACTAATCTTTTTGTAATTTATATTAACTAACATAAATAGCAAAATAGTAAAAATCTTAGTTTGTAAAATTAGTTACATCTTGGCTAAATCTAAATATTTTTATTTTTGTTTTATTTATTTATTTTTTATCAAACGTACTACGTTATTAAAATGAAACAAGCATATACCGAGAATATATTGAATGTCTTATGCATTTGAATACGAAATAAAAGTCATAAATATTTAAATATTTCAAACAAACATATTTTAGCACAACTTTGAAATGTATATCGCCTATATATCAACATCTCCCCATTTGTAGAATATACAGAGACATGGCACTAAAGTATTATGCAAACATAAGATCATTTTCTTTATTTTCTCTGTGTTTTGGCAAAGCTCCAGGAACATTTCAAAAGTCTGAAACTTGACGAGCGTACACAGGTTCCTATTGTCGTTGACACGTCTTAATTTAAATGTTAATGAGATTATGAGAAAAATAGGGAAATGTAAAACAATGACCTCAGAGGGATAAATAGCTTTGAATAAAATATGAAGGAAATATGCTTACTTTATTACTTTCCCTACAATGCATGGTAATGTATAGGAAAAAACGAATTGCAAAATGGCCCGCAAAAGAGTCAATTTAAAGCAAAAGACTGCATAAGCTCAAATGTATCAATCTGAATATTCTAAAATAGTTAAATTGTAAAATTTATTCCACTAAACATAGAATTAAAAAGATACCATGTTGCATGCTACACAATACAGATAAAATTAACTTCTTATAAGTCGCATTAACCAACATTCAATTGAGAAAAATCTGATATGGGCAGAACATGACTTTCCTTATATAATGCAATGAATTTACTAATTTTACAGTAAAAAAAATAGATTATTTTTATAGTAGTTATTTATATATAGTGGTTATTTATATTCAAGTATATATAGTAGTTATTTATATTCAAGATAGTAGTTATTTATATTCAAGATATTGAATTTTCGTCAATGAGTCGTCATTTTCCATCTCGTCATCAATGAGTCATCATTGATTTAGCGTCATTTTTATCCATTTGGCGAGTTTTACGTTAATGTAGTAACATTTAAAAAAGTCGCCAAATTGGCGACATTCCACCAAATTCGTCGCCAAAATCTCGCCAAGCGTTTTGGACGAAGAAATAAGTTATTCTTACAGCAGATAAATGACTATTGGCTTTCAAATACAAAAGTATTACTCAAAGTACCTTTTTTCATGAATGGAACAATCTAGATCTACGAGAATAATGTCACCAAATTTATAGCATGGTATTTATTATGAAAAGTAAACAAGTTTCTCTATAAGAAATATTTTTATTTTATTTTATATGATTTTATGATAATTTTTTTGGAAAATGTGCAATATCTCGAGAACGGTTCATGTTAGCGTCCTAAAATTTATGTCAATCATTTTCTAATGAAAAATTACATAAGAAATGTCTATTTGTGTAACTTTATTAGAGGTTTTGATTTTTTGACGATTTTTTTTAAATTTCACTCGAAAATTTAGAGGGTTCTGAACATTCGATTGCGTATAAAAACAATAGACTTCCAGTGTTTATAGATTGTAATTTTTGTACCAAATTTCGTTCGAATCGGTCCATTCGTTCGTCAGTTGTCTTCTCCACAGACTTACTGACACACACACAAACAAATATACTTTCGCTCACACACACAGACATCACTGGGGCGCGGTGGCCCATTGGTTAGCGCGCTGGAGTTGCACTCGGTAGGCCCGGGTTCGATTCCAGCCACTGCCATAACTGCCGCGGTGTTCACGCGGAGTACGATCACGTTAAACATGTGGATCCGTAAGTCCTTCCGAGAGGTTGGTGGTAGGGGAAGGAGGGTACGGTCCCTGTGGATGCCTCCCCCACTGGGTTCCGGTCTAAATTGGGTGGCACTTCCCGGCTGTCCAAACAGTTACCTTACACCTTTCTGGTAGGTCGGACGGTCTGGGTCTCAACAACAACAACACAGACATCACTTCAAAAATGTTTGATTCGTGATCTGGGATGCTTGAAACATGCTCTCCCGTCGAAAACTCGAATTTGAATTTTCGAACCAGTCACAATACTTTCCTTATACGTTATGTACATAAGGAAAGTAATAAGATGATCTTGAAGAAAACACCACATAAACACTGAATAAAACGAGATAATGTTTCACAAAATAATATTATTTTGCTGTACATCTTGTGAGCTTCTTTTACATATATCATGTAAAATAAGAACGTCAAACATAGATTAATGAGGATTATTATCTATGACATCGTTCTGCATAATAGTGCAGTATTGGTTTTTTTCTTTTGTTTTTTACTTTCCCTGCAATACATGGTAATGTACAGGGGAAAATATTGGAATCATGCCGAAAATCGCAACTCGAGTTTTCGACGGATCTACACGTTTCGAGACATATAGAATACGAAAAAACTATTTTTAGCGTGACGTCTGTGTGTGTGTGTCTGTTTGTCTGTGCAGATTTTGTATCCAATCTAACTAAAAAACTAATTGACCGAATTTCATAAAATTTGGTAGATAAGTCACTTGCGGGCGAATCTGGTGCTAATTAACTTTGGGTACGATTCGGAATAAAAGAACTCTCCTTTTTTTGCGAAATGACCCGCAAAAATTGCCTGTATGCACTCTAGCTAAAAAACTAATGGACCGAATTTCGCAAAATTCGGTAGATAAGTCGCTTGTGGGTCACCCTGGTGCCGATTAAATTTTGGTACGATTTGCAAAAAAAATAACCTGCCTTTTTTTGCGAAATGACCCTCAAAAATCGTCAAAATCTAAAATAAAAATTACGTATCCTGAAATATATCCATTAAATGCTTGTTTTATACGTAATTTTAACCAAATGAGAACAAAAATTGAATTAAAAGTGAATTAAATTTAATTAAAATAAAGAGAACGTGCATATAAGTCTGCAGGGAAAGTCATGGGCTACCCATATCAGATTTTTTTTTCAGATGACCATGAGAGATATCCATTTTTTGGACACACAATAAAATGAAATTGTGGAATAACACAGTTAATAATAAAAGAAAATGACTGCGACCGCCATGGCTTTTCAGATAAAAGAGGAACCCACTGACAACTTTCACATCCTACTATATACCAGAGATCAATTCACCGACAGTCAAAATCCTTCCAGCTTCGTGTTCCCCAATAAATCTAGCTAAAAATAGAAGTTTTATTAAAAAATCCCACAAAGTTATGAGGTTCGGCATGAACGCAAATGAAATTCATCTCTCCACTGGTTAATAGACGAAAAAATTTCGCCGCTCCACCAATAGAAAGCAGGAGTCTGTCTGTTCTCTATTGGTAAGACACCCTTAAATAAATCAGTTCGGACATTCCAATGGGAAGACGAGAGCAAGTGGAATATTCGCTGTTGTTCAATATGACTCACTCCGCAATTTCCGGCCAATCACATGAAAGTTTCTGATACATTGAGATAGTCTTGCATGGAAGTAGAGCCCATTAAGTCAAACTATTATTTAATACTGCTATTTACAAAAATAATTTATAATACATTGTTTTGGATAAGTTAATTAGCAATTAGAATAAATAATTTAGAATAGGGTAATTAGAAATTAAAATAATTTGGAATGAAAACTTTTTAGTGATTATCTTTAAATCTAAACATTTTGAATTAATGCCAGTGTTGCTGTAGGCATCACAACAGTATGTACATACATAGTCGAATTTATGCAAGACAGAACCCCCCCCCCCCTTTTTTTTTAAATTTATTTCTGGTTTATGAGTTATTCTATTTTTTATGCATTTCTGAAGTCAAAAAATTTCTTCAATATGAGCAATGATTAAATTGGCCAAGCCAATGGCGAGCACGAGGGCTGTTGTGCGCGCCGGCATGATTGGAAAAGCTCGCCAAGTGATCTCCGGGAGGGGAGGGGGGACCAGGAAACAAAGGGCAAAGTGAGTACTTCCGTGAAATGACTGGTGAGTGAACCTTCGCAAAGTGAGTGAATCTCCGTGAAGTGAGTACCAGCAAACAAGGGGCGGACGCCCCAGCAGGCGTATTCCTGCAACGTAACAGACGGCACGGCACAAAAAAGCTCGCAGCCTGCGAACCCCCCCCCCCCCCCCCCCCCCCCCCCCCCCGCGAAGCGAGTTATGGGGATTTGGGAACGTAGCGAGCAGAGAGTCCTCGTCTTATAAAATAATGGTATAAAATTTGGGAATATTGTTCATATTTTTATCATCTCTAATGAAGATCTGGATACAAGTGAAACTAAATTCTATGGAATAGTCAACTGGAGATAAACACTATTTTTTTTTTTGGTTTCTTAATAACTCAAGATGTTATTCTGGTTTTACCGATGATTTTAAATGATACTCTTTATGTCATTTTATTTTAGTTAATACGATTACAGAAACTTCTTTTTAACCAATCTGCACCGATAAAAAGGAAATCCCTATGCAAATAAATAGGGCCTTACATATTTCTATTGAAAATCTTTCAACATTGATGCGTAACGTATCAATCCACAAAATATGATATAATAAGAAATAAATATATATCTGATCTTACGTCTATAAATCTGTACATTTTATTTCCATTTCCGCATTATTTCATTGTTTTCGATTTCATCGCGAGTGAATGGCAATACAGAAATTCTGACAATATTTTGCATTTTATTCGAGATTTTGGATGCGATCCAACTATCCATTTTGTTCGCCGGTTTTGAGGTGTCATTGTTTGCAGGTGTGCGCCGTTATTGATGCATATGCTCTTCAGAATAAGGATCTGATTATGAAACTAATTTATGCTATATTAATTATAATATATGCGATTATTTGCATTTGAAAAGACTATGAGAACTCGTAGAATTTGACGTTTGTTGTATAACATTTGGAGCCAAATTAATATCCATCTTGGTAGTCGTAATGTGGAATGATATATGCACAATAATATGAGGACCAAAACATGACAAGCGTGCACAATAGTATAAAATCTGATGTGGGCAACACATGACTTTCCTTATGTAATGCAATGAATTTACTACATTTACAGTTAAAAAAATGCTGTTCTTATAGTAAATACTTATATTCTTACTTATATTATAAGATATTGAATTTTCTTCAATTTGTCGTCATTTTCATTGATTTAGCGTCATTTTTATCCATTTGACGAGATTTTCGTTAATTTGGCAACATTTAAAAATGTCGCCAAGTTGGCGACTTTCCGCTAAATTCGTCGCCAAAATATTGCGTTATGGAGGAATTATTAATAAATAATATTAATAAATAATTATTAATATTGATAAATAATTATAAATAAATTATAAAATTAAATATTGCGTTATGGAAGGAGAAATAAGTTATTCTTACAGCAGATAAATGACTATTGGCGTTCAAATACAAAAGTATTACTCAAAATATCTTTTCTCGTGAATGGAACAAGTTAGATCCATGAGAATGGTGTCACCCAATTTATCGCATGATATTACATATATGAAAAGTAAACATCTTTCTCAACAGTTAATATTTTTTTTTAATTTGTGGGATTTTTTTGATAATTTATTTGAAAAATGTGCAATATCTCGAGAACGGTTTATGGTAGCGTTCTAAAGTTTATGTTAATCGTTTTCTAAGGAAAAATTACATAAGAAATGTCTATTTGCGTAACTTTATTAAAGCTTTTGATTTTTTGATGATTTTTTCAAAATTTCACTCGAAAATTTAGGGGGGTTCTGAACATTCGATTGTGTTTTAAAACAATAGGCTTCCAGTATTCATGGATTGTGATTTTTGTACCAAATTTCATTTGAATTCGACCCCGTCACAATACTTTCCTTATACATTATGTATATAAGGAAAGTAATAATTATACATAATAATATGGCATTAATACAATATAATATCCCTAGTAGCATGCCTATATTGACAGCCAATAAAATCCCAAGAATGGCCAATATATAAATACGGACACTTTAACAACATTAGTTCAATATTAACTTCCAATTTCGGCCCAATATTGATTAGCCATTTATACCCAATACTGCCATATGCCAATATTTTTCTATTATTGGTTGACAATATATTTCAAATATGGAAAATATTTCCAATGTAACGTCAATATTGGAGAAACATTGTAATACCAAAATGTAACCAATATTGGAAGCCAATATACATATTCCAAATGTTGGCGTTGCATTAGAATTATTTTAATGATACGTCAAGATATACAAAATTGGCGCAATATTAGATCAATAATGGCACGCTTCGAGGGATACACAATGATATGAGGATCAATATTGGCACGCTACGAGGGATACACAATGATGTGAGGATCAATAAGTCGTTTCTTTGTCGACTTTCAAATAATAAATCCCCCCTCCTCCCCCCCCCCCAAAAAAAAAATCACAAGCTTCATAAAAATGGATTTTGGTACAAGAAAATCGAGTTGAGTTACACTTGAGTTAATTTTAATTTGCTTTATTTATTTATTTACTACTAATTAATAGCATTTGATAAATAAATGTAAATATCATTTATTAACAATTTAAAATAATTATTCGGGATATCCGAATACTCAAGGTATTTGAATATTCGAGGTCTGGTTAGTATTCGAATTCGATATTCGAATACTCTAAAAACAAGTCATCCAGACAACTAAAATTATCTCAATCTGTAAATAATGTTTAGATCAATCCGTAGGATTCACTACAAGGTTGGTGTCAGAAGTAGGATACGAAAGAGCTGAAAAACTTCTATGTTCTCAACCAGTGCCAAGGAGGAACAATTGATACAAATAACAGCACACATGGCCACATACCTTGGTAGTACCATTGGATCTATGTACTGTCTTAACTTAAGCAGTAAATTAAATTATTATATTGG